>JACBKR010003723.1:0-27782 GCA_014218235.1 Colocasia esculenta
GTCTTCAGGATGCCTTAGGTTCGGAACTGAAGCTCAGTTCGGCATTTCATCCCCAGACAGATGGACAGTCTGAGAGGACTGTCCAGACGCTCGAGGATATGTTGAGGGCGTGTGTGCTGGATTGGAAGGATGATTGGGAGCGTCATTTACCCCTAGTGGAGTTCGCATACAACAACAGCTTTCATGCGAGCATTGGTATGGCTCCATTTGAGGTGTTGTATGGAAGGCCTTGCAGATCTCCTTTATGTTGGGAGGAGACCGGCGATAGGCAGCTGATCGGTCCGGAGTTAGTTCAGGAGACTTCGGATAAGATTCAGCTTATCAGGAAGAGACTGTTGTTGCGGCACAGGATAGGCAGAAGAGCTACGCCGACAACAGGAGAAAGGATTGGAGTTCGAGGTGGGTGAGCATGTCTTTTTGAAAATTTCACCTACTCGAGGTGTCGTCAGGTTGGCAGGCATAGCAAATTAAGTCCCAGATTCATTGGCCCGTATGAGATTCTCAGGCGTTTAGGTAGCGTGGCTTACGAGCTAGCTTTGCCTCCGGCTTTAGCTAGTGTTCATCCCGTTTTCCACGTATCTATGCTCAGGAAGTATGTTCGAGATCCATCTCATGTTATTAGCCACGAGCCAGTGGAGATCCATCCCGATGTCGTATGTGGAGCAACCAGTAGCTATTCTTGACCGGAAGGTCAGCATCTCCGGAACAAGAGGATTACGTCGGTAAAAGTTTTGGGCGAAACTTCTCGCGAGAGGAGGCTACTTGGGAGCTTGAGAATGCGATGAGGAAGAAGTATCCTCATTTGTTCGAGTAGTGTTGTTTAAACTTCGAGGACGAAGTTTCCTTAGGGGGGAGGGTGTAGGCCCTCGAATTTAGTCATTTTTTCTATTTTATGTGAATTCATGGTTGAGTGTAACTTGTATATGCATATATATATATAGACATCTATGTACAATACTAGCTAATTGTACTTATGTATGTATGTGTATATTAATTGTAAATATTGTGCGTTTGCATGTTGTAGTAGTGTGTACATCATAGTAATTATATTGCATGGTTATATATATATATATAGGGTAAGCATGGATTCTGCATGATTTTAAGTTCTGGCCGAAGGCCAAGTTGGCGTCAACATGGATGGACGCATGTGAGTAAGCGTCCATATACAAGGACGTCAAGATAATGTAGACGGCAACCGATGTGGACGTTTACTTCTATCTTTCTGTGCGCCGCAGGCCCCAAAATTCCGGGTTTGCCTTGCTCACCCATTGGGGAGATGTCCCCAACGGCTATCACCTCTCCATCATCTGTGCCCGAGGATCCCAAGGCCAAGACTATAAAACCCCCTCCTGTGTATGGGAGAGCTCTCTTGGCTCCTGCAAGAGGGAAACCCTGCTGTGAAGAAAAGAGAGAAAAACCTGAACTTTGGAGGCTTGGATCCGGCAAACTGGAGCATCTTTCGGCGATCTACATCGACTGGGAGGTGGTGGGCGTAGGGGAAGGCTTCCCCAACATCAGACTGGTGGCTACATCGACCTAGAGGCCGGAGTGGAGGTGTTGTGGAGACTTCTTGGCACTGCCCAAGGAGAGCTTCAACAGCAAATTGATCCCTTTGGAGATTTTGTAAAAAGGCAAGTAACCCATCCCCGTGATTCATGTATGTGTCCAGTAGGTCTTAGGGTTTTTATGGGATTTTATTCGTGTCCCGGATCCCCCACATTCTCCTTTTCTTTGGAGCTCGGTCTGTGTTTCTGCACAGACAGGAACTTAACGGAAAGATCCCTTTCCGTTAAGATCTCCAGTTGGCGGCAGACGATGCTGCCGCTAAGTTCTGTGAACGGCCAGACAGTGCCGTCAAGTTCTTCAGTACAGAACAGGAAACTGTTCTGCCTTATATCTATTTATTTTCTGGGTTTTGGCGCATGAGGATATAGTGTAATTTTATATGTTATGTAAAATAGATAATGTGATGTGTGATGAAATTCCCGTGCATTTCTGTGAATGGTATAATTGTTAGATTCATTTAAATTGCATGTTTGGAAAAAAATAGTTGCACATGTTCATCTACTGTTCCCATGATTCGTGAGAAAATTTGAATGCCATAAATTTTCTAGACCATGTGTACGTATGTTAGTCCATGCCCTGCAAATTTGGAAAATTTTCCATGATTAGGTGATTTATTACAATTTCTGTACTGAAAATAGAAAGCATGTGTAGGTCCTTTTAAAAATCACAGTAAATTGTATGATGTGAGATAAATTCGGAGAAAATTTATGTGATGATGTACATGTTAGATACAGGTCTGTAAACTGTCAAATCTGACATTTATGTTGTGCTCCATGATAACCAAATTATTTATGGCATGTGAATGAGTATTTCCTTTTCTGTAAATTCTGTGTAGTTCAGAAAATATGAAAATTTGCATGTGTGGTCAGGAACCTGTAAGCAGTGTGTGGTTAAGTTTTTCATGTGATTTGGATAATAGTAGGGTATATCATGAAATTCCATGTGAAAATGAGTTATTAATGCATGCTATCATGATTAGGGTTGATTATGTGTTTTCAACCTGATTAGTGTAAATACTGAGTGTTAAACTCTGTCAAACAGTAGTGCCCTGATTCAGGAAAATAGAGTCATGTGCATGAATGAGAAAATGTAGGTCATGTGTAAATCGTATGAAATGTGTGCGTTAAAAATCAGAATGTGTAAAATGTGCCGTGTGTGACACTGCTTCCATAGAGGGCTGTGGAAAAGTCCCCACGGGAAGGTTCAATGTGTTAAAAATCCTATGGGCATTAGGATGAAATCCTGGAGGTGGACAAGTACCACTGGTTAGGGTGGAGAGTTCTTCTCCCGGTCTGCGCAGTCCAAGAGTCGTCACTGTGTTGCCTAGGTGGCGTCTATGTGTTATGTGTATGTGATGTGTCCTTCTAATGGTGGTTTGGACTATGTTTCACGGCATCTAATGAGAAAAATGTGAATGTGTAGATGTGTAAATTGTGTAGTGTGAACATGTGTATATGTGAAATGTGTAAAAGTGAATAATGCGAAGGAGTAAATGTGTAACCTGTGAAACATATGTGTTAAATTGTGATATTGTGATTCATGTATGCTGGTGTTAAATTCATGTCAAAACAGCAACCTAAAGGTGTTTATCATGATGTTTCATATGTGCGAAAATGTGTAGAATTCATGATAGGAGTATTTCTTACTCATATGTGAACGAATCCACGTCAAATTGTTAACATGTTGTAGCTCAATTTGGAATGTAGTTCTCATGTGGATGAATGAGTAGAAAGCATGTGATAGGAAATTTTATTTTGAAATAACTTAAACCACGTACCATGTGCTTTAAATTTTGTAGAATTGTCATTATAGGTTGTCTCTCACCACTGTTTAACCCTACTATATGTTTTGATTAATGCAATGTAGTGTAGGACTTACTGCGATGTATGCATGTATGACGTGTATGGAGTTTATTTGCTGAGTCTTTTAGACTCACTCTTGCTTCGGCGTACAGGTTTAGTAGGTGACCCTACATCTTTGGAGGAGACCGTGGAAAGCGACTCCGAGCGAGGAGAGTAGCTTGGTGGAGACCGTTGTAGCTTTTTGTGCTTTCATCGTATGTAATTGAGGCATTGTATTTGAAACTTATGTAATCCTGGACAAACTATGTATTTGAGTTTAGTATTTCTTTATGTGGACTTTAGCTCTTTAAATTACTATATTGATCATGTATGGTTAAATGTGGATGATGAAATGAAATGACAAGTGGTTCTTTTACTTCCGCTACTCTGAATTTTGTACTTATGAACATCTCAACCATGTGTGTTCGTGCTTGGGTCAATGTCCCACTGTGACGAGACCTCACTATACCGACGTGGATTGGTATAATCGTACCGGTAATAAGAAGGGTCGTCGCACCTCCCCTCCGCGGTATTCCATAAGACCTTCACCACGTGGATGGGGCGGTTCCTGAGCTGTTGTACCTTCCGTTCCAGTATCTTAACTGGCTTCTCTTCTATGTCACATCTTTGTTCAGCACCAACTCTCGTGGCGGATGATGTGTGTAGGGTCATAGACAGATTTCCTGAGCATGGAGACATGGAACCATTGCGTACACATGCCAGATCCGGTAGTAAAGCCAGTCGGTATGCAACCTCACCAATCCTTTCGAGCACTTCAAAAGGACCGATGAATCTAGGGCCGAGCTTTCCCTTTACCCCAAATCTTTGGATGCCATGAATAGGTGACACCTTTAGGAATACATATCACCCACTTGAAATTCCAGATCTCGCCTTCTTTTTTCGGTGTAGCTCTTCTGTCTGGATTGAGCAATCTTGAGCTGGTCTCTGATTACCTGAATGTCTCTTGTGGTATTCTGTACCATCTCTGGCCTAGCCATTGTTGTTCCCCAACCTCATTCCAGCATGCAGGTGATCTACAGTTTCTTCCGTAGAGTGCTTCGAATGGTGCCATCTTAATGCTTGCCTGATAACTGTTGTTATATGCGAATTCAATTAGAGGTAGGTGCTAGTTCCAATATCCTTGGAAATCTATAGTGCAGGCTCTCAACATGTCTCCAACAATTTGGTTGGTTCTTTCAGTTTGTCCATCAGTTTGTGGATGGAACGAGGTACTAAAGTTGAGTTTAGTACCAAGTGCACCTTGTAGTCCTTTCCAAAAATGAGATGTGAATCTCAGATCCCGATCCGAGACTATGGATGATGGAACTACATGCAGTCTTACAATCTCCTTGACGTATAAGGCAGCTAGTACTTCTACCGACCACTTACTCTTTATAGCAAGGAAGTGAGCGGATTTGGTTAGCCGGTCAACAATGACCCATATGGCATTGAGTCCACCACGAGTCTTGGGTAACCCCATGATGAAGTCCATGCCAATACTTTCCCACTTCCATTCCGGAATATCTAATGGTCTGAGTACACCGCAGGGCGCAGGTGTTTCGCTTTTACTTGTTGGCAAGTAAGGCAGTGTGATCGGCATGTTCGGCTACCTCTCTTTTCATTTTCGGCCACCAAAACGTTCTCTTCATGTCTTGATACATTTTGGTACCTCCAGGATGAATAGTGTACCTTGTCTTATGAGCTTCATCCATTAGCTTCCTCTTCAGTTCTTCATTGTCGGGAACGCATGTCCTCCCTTGAAATACTAGCCTTCCATCCTCAGTCATGGCAAAGTCCGACCTTTCGGCTAGAGTTTCCTTGATGCGAACCAAGAACGGATCATTATCTTGTTAGGCTTTGATTTCTTCCAGCAAGTCGGATTGAATCTTGATATTGGCAACCAAGACTCGATCATCCCTATGTTCAATATTTAAGTCTAACCTCGCGAATTGTTCTAGTAGTTGCATATCGCCAAGGACTAGACTTGAAACAGATGCCATTGGCTTTCTACTAAGAGCATCAGCCACGCGTTTCCCTGCCTGATGGTATTGAATGTTGAAGTCTAAATCTTGAGGTATTCTATCCATCTTCTCTGTCTCATGTTGAGTTATTTCTGGGAGAATAAATACTTCAGACTTTTATGGTATGAGTAGACATTGAATTCTCTCCATATAGATAATGTCTCCAGATCTTCAAGGCGAAGACCACAGCAGCCAGCTCGAGATCATGTACAGGGTAGTTGACTTCATGTGTCTTCAGTTGTCTTGAAGAATAGGCAATGACCTTCTCCTTTTGCATCAGTACACAACCTAGCCCAATCCCTGAGGCATCGGTGTAGACAGAGAAACCTTCTCCCTTTATTGGCAGAGCGAGAATAGGTGCTGAGGTCAAGCAATCTTTAAGAGTTTGGAAACTCTTCTCACACTCTTTACTCCAGGAGTAGGGATTCTCCTTTCGTGTCAGACACGTGAGAGGAACGGCGATCCTGGAGAAGTCCTTGATGAACCGCCTGTAGTAGCCAGCTAGTCCTAAGAAGCTTCTTATCTCGGTGACGTTGGTTGTCTCTCCCAATTGAGTACAGCTTTGACTTTGGAGGGATCAATGGAGATGCCGTCCTTAGAGATGACATGGCCCAAGAAGGACACTTCTTCGAGCCAGAATTCGCACTTGTTAAGCTTTGCGTATAGCTGGTTGTCTCGCAGACTTGCTGTGCGATCTTCAGGTGTTCTTCATGCTCTTCTTTGGTCCTTGAATAATGAGGATATCGTCGATGAAGACGACCACGAAGTTGTCAAGATATGGCCGATATATGCTGTTCATGAGTTGCATAAAGGCTGCAGGAGCATTGGTTGGACCAAAAGGCATAACGACGAATTCATAATGTTCGTACCTGCTCCTGAAAGCCGTTTTGAAGATATCGTCATCCTTGATCCTCATTTGATGATAACCAGATCGAAGATCGATCTTGGAGAAATATTGAGCTCCAGATATTTGGTCGAATAGTTCATCGACCCTAGGCAATGGGTATTTATTCTTGATGGTCAGCTGATTGAGTTGCCGATAGTCGATGCAGAGCCTCATCGATCCATCCTTCTTCTTGACGAACAGCACAGACGCTCCCCATAGGGAAGTACTTAGTCTGATGAACCCCTTTTCTAGTAGCTCCATCAGTTGTGTCTTCAACTCCTTTAGCTCGACAGGTGACATCCGGTACGGTTGACGTGATACCGGGGTAGCTCCACGGATCAACTCTATGGCGAAGTTGACATCACGTTCCGGGGGAATCCCTGGCAGATCTTCAGGAAACACATCGGGGTAATCCTGAACTATGTGAATGTCTTCTATCTTAGAACCCTTCTTTTCCACCACTACAGCTGCTAGGAAGGCAATACCACCTTTCCTTATCATGTTATGAGCCTTTATGGCGGAGATTAGACATCAGTCTCTTAAGTCTAATCCCAGAGAATGCCAATTTAGGAAGTCACTAAAGGTAACTTTCCTTTCTTACACTTGACACTTGCCCTATAAGCGGACAACCAGTCGTTCCTAAGATTACATCATAGCCTTCCGTGGGCATACATACCAGGTCGGCCTTTAAGTTTTGGTCTCCGATCATTACATCAACAGATGGAAAGTATTTGTTTAGTTTTTCCTTCTCTCCTAGTGGCGTAGTGATAGATCTCACATCCCATGGATGTAGGTTTGATATTCACGTATCCGCAAAATTTTGAGATATAAATGAATTAGTTGCTCCAGTATCAAATAAGACAAATGCAGGTAGAGAGAAAACTTGAAGGGTACCTTCTACCACACCTCCTTCCTCTGTGGTTTCCTTCATTATGCAGGGCGCGGGAACTTGGGGATGCTTGCTTGCGCTTCCACACGGGCTTGTCACAGTGCTTGCAGTTGCTCTTTGCTGGAGTGTTGGGTACGAAGACCTTGGGTTTCCTTTCTTGGCCGGATCCCTCCGTGATGTTGAAGGACCTTCTTGCCGTTGGTAGGCTTAGCAGATGACTGACCCGAGGTCACTTCATTTTGACGAACTTCCCTTTGATACGGTCGGTGACGTCCGTAGCATCTTCCAGCAGTTGGGCTTTCTTTACCATCTCGGCATAGGTCTGGATGTCGAGAGGTGCCAGTTGAGTGATGTAGTGGGGCTTAAGTCCATTTAGAAAGTGCTTAGCCTTCATCCTTTCAGTGTTCACCAGATGTGCAACATAGCGCGCCAGTCTGAAAATTGGGCTTCATATTCGGCCACAGTCAAACTCCACTGTTTAAGAGCCGAATTCCGCAGCCTTCCTTTCTTGGACACGCTCGGAGAAGTATTGGAGTTGAAAGCTTCTTTGAATTCGTTCCAAGTAAATTACCCATTCTCTCTACTAGCTTCCACTGACGCCCACCAGCGCGGGCGTCCTTCTCCAGTTGAAATGTAGCTAGTAGCAGCTTATCCCCCGCTGCACATTGCATAACACGAAAGATCCTTTCGTTTACTTGATCCAGTGCTCAGCTTCATCCGATCCGTGGATCCACTGAACCTAGGTGGGTTCAGACTCCTGAAGTTGCGATGCAGGTCGCCTGCACCACGATTGCCACCTCCTTGGGTAGCTTGCACGATGGCACGCGTCAGTTCTTGGATGGTTTTGCATGCCCCTCATTTGAGCACATTCAGCAGTCATCTTGTTTGATTAGTTCCTACAAAATAACTTTGTCATGATATCGATGTGGAATTTAATTTGTGCATGTGTGAGTTCATTTTAGCTAGTTACCCTTGGCTCTAACCACACTCACATAGGTAGGATAATTGACCTAGTCGAGGCAGGTTAACCTAGATCATCCTATACTTAATAATAACCTAGGCTCTGATACCACAAAACTGTCACGCCCCGACGCAGATATCGGAACGCGAGGCAGTTGCAAGTAAACGGGTATAGAGCAAGAACTAGACATAAACCTTTGCACAAATGAATAATTCTGAAACAATTCATTCTCATTAATATTTTCCAAATGTCTAGTTACAACCACTAATATCAAGCCAATCTATAGGGCCAATTACATTGAAATAAAGCAAAAGACTAGACTTCAAACTTAACCACTACAACGCCATTCATAGTGCTAGGACGCTAGGGTACTCATGACATCACTCCAGGTCGTTCCCGTCCTCTTGAGTGTATGGTTCATCCTCGGTCTCACCTGAGAACACGACAAATAACGCAGGGTGAGTGATAATGCCCAGTACGACTTAATCTCAATAGTCAAGCAGGCTTTAAATGATTAATGCATTAAAGGCAGAGTAACTAGAGACAGAGCGAGAGAGTCACGTAAAAGATAGCAGGATAGTACATGATCAAAATAGCAAGACTTCCCAAATATAGACTTTCCAAAAATAGCACATGTGTCGAGAATAGCACAAAATAGCAGGATGGCCATAACACAATAGCACAAAGTATAGCAATAGCACAACGAATATAGCATAGCACGTTTTGTCAATAGACAACGAGAGAATATAGCACCTTTGATTGTCATTTAGATAGTCGAGATAGATAGCACTCGAGTGTAATGCCAAACACTCTGATCATTTAACTCCCATGGGCACTAGCACTTTCGGGCGCACATCCCAGGACCAGATCGGTCCTTTATATATTGCCAGGCATTGGTTATATTATTTATCTTTAGACAATTAGTCAATGGCCAATAAAGAGTACCAAGAATTAGATAAGAGCACTAGATGACTAGACGAATAGTAGAGAGAACGTGAACAAATGAGCGAGTAGAGGATAGATGAGAGCTAGTGGACATTGCACGTAACACGTCGAGTAACAGGCTATAGTAACGTTTGCACAACACGCGCACTTGGTGTTGGCAGTCAGGTGGAACTCACAACCCTACCACTGGTCATGTTAAGCACAGGTCTAAGGTCCGGCGTGATTCAAGATGAGAGCGAACTTCTAATGGCCGTTTGGATCATATTGATCCCTAAAGGATGTAATAGATGTTAGGTACAACTGGCTCGTCCACCATGTGGGAATCCATGGACAGAGGAGACTTACAGAGGCCTTGAACAAAAACTCACTAGTCCGGCAGAAGGAGTATCCATCGGAGAGTTTGTCCAAGTCAAGAAAGAGGTAATTATAGAAACAAGTGCTCGACGTTCTAGAGGAATTCAAGAACAGTGGAGCATCGAGATCGGTATTCAAAACCTCGCACGAAAATGTACGCATGTATAATGAGGCAATTTAATTACATAAATTACCAGATAATTATGTAACATGTTCATGCCAATTAAGCCATATTTGGATGGTTCAAAGTGTGTGCTTGTGTCATGAAATCATGGATGAAATTAGCCATGTGTATGCATTTTAAATCACATATAAATATCCAATTTATATTAAGTGAATTTACTGCGGGTATACTGGAATTAAGGGTACATGCACAAGGCAAATTGAGCATTTCAAATCAGGGGTTTTTCTGCAAAATCCTGTGAAGGCGACGCACCCCAGTAAGGGTCGCGACGGGTTCAGGGTTGATCGCGACAGGTGTTTAAATGGATCGCGATGGGTCTGTCATAACAGGGGGTCAGATCGCGACAGGGGCCTGTAAGGAACGCGACAAGCCGTTCTGGCCAGGCACAGCGATCGTGACGGCGATGCCTGTCGCGTTCAGAACGTGACTGGCATACTGTCACAACCAGACCACAGAACGCGGCCTATCGGGCCGTCGCGTTCTGGGGGTCTGTGCCCGAGTCCGAAAGGAATCAGATATGTCTTGGATTGCGGTCCAAGAGTTGCCCTTCTTGACACAGAGTTGTTCTAAAATTAATAACATTAGTACAATTCATGAAAAATCAAGAACCAGTTTTAAACAGATCCAGACATGCATGGGTACTTCCAGTAAATCAGAATCTGAAAGCAACGATGGTTTCACATGGTTTAATAAAGAGTATTCATGATGAACATAGAACTGTGTACAGTTGGGATCAACGAATTAATTCGCTAGATTGGATGGGAAAAATTAGGGCTTTCAGGGGCAAAAGAAACCTAACATCCATTAGAATCTCCAATAAAATTTTCGTGGCATGAGATCAAGTGTAGAGGGAGAACAAGATTTAATAAGGGGGTCCGGGGTCAAGATAAGTGCAGAACTTCAAAAATCAAGAAGTAAATATTGACTCGATGATAAATCATGAAACTTGAGGGTACTGTTCCTGATGATTTGGATAACCTACAGACAAAATTTTAGGATTTATGCTCGTGAGAATGCCTACCTTTCACATTTTTCCTCTGCTAGGGTAAGAACTTGAAGAACTCGGGGAAGAACTTGGGAGATCCCTCTTGTCCATGAATTCTCCTCCTCTTGGCCTCTCTTCCTAGTCCAGCAACCCCTTGGAACGAGCTAGGGCTAGCCATGAGGGTTTTAGGAGAGTATTTAAGCTTCTCCCCTTTCTATTTTCTAATTGGAATCTAATTCCCTTAAATTCCAAATTTCCTCTTTTCCTCTCCCCTTTTTAAGCAAGAAATCTCCTAATTGGGTTGAGAGAGAGGGGATTTCATGGCCAAATAATTGGGGTAGGTTTAGGATTCCAAATCCAACTCAAATCACTTATTTTAATGTATTAATACCCTCTTTTTATTTAAGTAATAATTAAGTTACGAATTAAAGGTATTTTCCCATATTCTCCTTTTAAAAATTCATTTTTGGCCCACTAAATTCTATGGGTCAATTTAATAAAGCCCAATACTTCTTTTCTTTTAATGGGTTTTATTTATTTCTCTTTCCATTGATTTTCTTTAATTGATTTTCTAATAAATCAAAATTTTTAATATTATGTTTTTTTTTATTTTGTTCAAAATTTCAGGTTGCTACATGTTGTACTATATATTCTTTTCTCTACTGGCTTCAAAAATAGTTGTACCATCCTGATGATCAGACACTTAGATTCCTGAAATTGATCTGGTGACCATTGTCACACAGCTGACTGATGCGGATTAGGTTGTGCTTGAGTCCTTTGACGCATAGAACATCTTCTATCAGGATTCTATCTTGCTTCCAATGGATCCGCAACCAATTACTGACCCTTTACCATTATCACCATAGGTTACAGTACCTTCTTTATTTTTGATATATGAGACCAGCCTTTTGTTGCCCGTCATATGCCTTGAGCACCCGCTGTGTAGGTATCACTTTGGATGCTCTAAGGCTTCCCTGCAATAAATCATGAGATTTAGGTACCCAAGTTCTTTTGGGTCCTGGATGGTACTCTTCACAGTTCTTTTCGGAATCCATTTTAAATGTTTAGTTGTACATGTTATTTTAGTGTGACATAGTTTGTTACAATGAGTGCAGCAAAATATTTGTTCATTGTCTTTGTTGGCTTATTATTTTTATTTTTGTTTGATTTATAGTTAGGATTTTGCTCAGCTACAATTTTGGCATTGGATAAATTAAAATTAGGTGAATGACTGTTTCTTCATTATCAGGTGGAGTATATCCTAAACCATATTTTTTCTTTCCTGATCTTCTTGCTCTTTTTAACCTTAAGGAGGATTTTTCATTGTTAAAATTTTCAATTGTTGTAGTCAAGTATTCATTATCTTTGTTAGTGTGTTAATTCATTTTAAGTTTGCTGTGGTTCCTGATTTTCTAGGTTTGTTATTTTTTCACTTTTATTTTTCACATCTTCGCTAACATGTTGTGCAACTACCCCTAAGAAATTTAAAGAATTTTATAAATTTCTATGAATATTATTTTTTGCTATGACAAATCTTTAAATATATGTTTTATACCAAATATATCACAAAATCTATACATATAAAATTTCATGAACACTCAAAAGTTTCTAAGGCCACAACTACTTCTATAGCCTACTAAATCCGACTGATGTCTTGACTGCAAAATCCGACTCCTTCAGAACTCAGTCAAAAGTCTTGAAAACTTCTAAGTCCACACATTACATAACATTCGACTCATACAGCCGAATGTTTCCTACTCTGTATTCGACTCATACAGTCGAATGTTTCTACTCTGTATTCGACTCATACATCCGAATGTCTTTACTCTGCATTCGATTGATAATTCGACTTATACAGCCGATGTCTTTACTCTGCATTCGATTGATAACTTCGACTCATACAGCCGAATGTCTTTACTCTGCATTCGATTGATAACTTCGACTCATACAGCCAAATGTCTACTCTGCATTCGATTGATAACTTCGACTCATACAGCCGAATACCTTAGAACTCACTACACTGTATTCGACTGCTATAATCGAATTACCTTGTTCTTCCCTAAAGTCAATCACTTGATTTTTTCTTTAGAGTCGAATCATTCTTATTTCCTCAGTCGAATCATCTGTTTCTATACATCGACTACACTGTCAGAGGTACTTGTACTTTACCTTTTCACTGTCAGTTCTGTATCTTCAAAGATATATATATATATATATATATATATATAGATATATATATATATATATCTATATATAAATATATATATATATATAATCAAGTCTATCCTGATTCTGATATATCATGAGTTTAATTTTATAAAAAGCTTGTTATATGAATTTCTTACTGAAGCTTATAAAATATTATTATTTAATATTTCTCTGACAGGATATGACTTGTCATTCTTAAAACATTCATCCTATGCAAAACCTGTTGTGAAATGTCTTTTTGAAATCTTTTAGTCTTGATGCTCTTGCTTTACTTTAGCATTCACAAGACACAAAGCATTTATGTAAATCTCAGACTTGGCATCTGACCATCTCACCTACCACTGACAGACCCATGCTTTACTTTTTTGTCTGTCTGCTTTATTTACTGAAAAGATTGTGGGATACTAGGTTCCATATCCTGTGCTGTACTCACTGACTCACCTACCACAAGGGTATGGAGATGCTTTTCTCCTTTGTCTTGTCCTTACAACAGACATTAAGTGAGCATGTGTTTAGCATGTCTCTCTATCAGCTGTGTTCTGCAAGAGCTTATCTTCTAGCTATGGACAAACTGAAGACCTTGGAAAATGCAATTTTGAAGACCTACTGGACAAATTCTTCAAGATCCAAAGGATCCCAGAAATTCTCTTCAAACGGCCAAATTGCAAACGGTCACCAAGCTCCAACGGCTATCTTCTCAAACGTCTAGATTTTGAAGTCTATAAAAGGAGCTCAAGAGGAAAGGAAAATGTGTGCATGCATGAAGAATCGAATACAAGCCTACATCTCTTGAGAAAAGCATCATTCAAATCTTTCAAGCTCTTTCTCAAGCTTTCCTGCTAGCAAATCTGAGAGCTTCTTTCTGTTAGAATTCTCTTTGAGAAACTCTGTTGGGTGGCAACTATAATTGTCTTTTTTCTTCAAGTCCACCCTTATTGCTTCAGATAGGATTCAGTTTTTCATCTTCTAATCTTTTATCCTTCTGAAGTCAGTGTGTGTTGTGCTCAGACTTGAGGCAAACACACAAGTGTTTTGAATCTCCACTGCTCTTTGTATTTTTGCCGAAGTTAGTTTCTGCAATTGCCCCTCTTGTGAAGGGAAGGCCTTGAGAGAGGAGTCTTTGTACCCCTGTTTAGGAAGACTTGCTTGGGAGCAAGTGGGTGTGTAATTCCTCTCAAGGGTGAGAGAAGGCAAATTTGTTGGCAGTTAGTGGAAATCTCAAGTGGTTGACTTGAGGACTGGATGTAGGACTTCCATGTGGGAAGGGCCGAACCAGGATAAAATCCTTGTGCATTTCTTTATGTGATGTTTCCGCCAAGTACACACTGAATCACACACATCACACTAAATACTAAGCTGTCTATTTAGTGCTGTGTTTTTCAGAAGAAAATTTTAAAGATAAAAAGTCCTATTCAACCCCCCCTCTAGGACTGTTTGTTGCCATTTCGATCCAACAAGTGGTATCAGAGCGAGGTCTTCTCAGAAGAATCTAAGAGATTTGAGAAGAAATGGCATCCGAAGCTCACAACTATGAAGGCCAATCAGTCACAAGGCCACCCTTCTTTGATGGTGAAGATTACCAATATGGAAGATGCGAAATGTAATGCTTCATCAGAGGTACTGACTTCGACCTATGGCAGGTAATTGAACAAAGTGATTTTCAAGTCCTTGTAGAATCCTCTTCTGGTGCTCTTTCAATTGCAGACAAAAGAAATATGTCTTTAGATTTCAAAGTAAAAAAATTATCTTTGCTGTGCTTTATCGAAAAGAGAGTTTAATAGACTTTCAGCATGTAAAACAGCAAAAGAAATGTGAGATAAATTACAAGTAACATATGAAGGCACAGATAGGGTTAAACAAACAAGAATAGACATACTTGTATCTCAATATGAACAGTTTAAAATGCTCCCCAATGAAAATATAACTCAAATGTACAATAGATTTTCAAATATAATTGTAGGATTAAGTGCTTTAGGGAAAGTCCTAACCAATGAAGAAACAGTAAGAAAAATCTTAAGATCTCTAACTAATGTATGGACCCCTAAAGTTACAGCCATAGAGGAAGCCCATGACCTAACACAATTATCTATTGATAAGTTAATAGGATCCCTCATGGCACATGAAATTAACATGGAAAGATTCTCAGAAACCTCCTCGAAAAAGAAAATTTCAAATGCTTTGAAGATTGCAGATTCCTCTTCATCTGAAGACTCCAAAGAAAAGACAGATGATAGTGATGATGAGGCTATGCTCTCAAGGAAGCTGTAAAGAATCTTGGCCAAAAAGAAAAAGTCGGGTCGAAGAAATTTTCAAGAAAGACAAGAAGAAGGAACCAACATGCTATGAATGCAATCAACCAGGACATTACAATCTGAATGTCCTAGGCTCAAGAAGAAGGACCAAGTAGAAAAATCAGATAAGAAGAAGAAAGAAAAGAAAAGAGAAGAGAAAGAAAATTCAAGAAAAAGGCAATGGCAGCAACATGGGACAATGAAGAAGCTACAAGTTCAGAATCATCCAGCTCAGAATCAGAAGAAGAAGAGAAGGCAAATCTAGCCCTCATGGACAGGACTAGAACAGAGTAAACTTAGAAACTTCATTTACTTCCTATTCTGAATCCGATTCTGATAGTCTTGAAGATGCCTTTAATGAACTTTATGACAAAATAAAACAGTAGTAAAACAAATGAAAGTAGTTAAACTAAATCTACTAAACAAGAAAAGGCTAACCCTTTCTTAAAAACGAAGCAGAAAGATTTAGCAAAGTTTAAATGAAACCAAGAGAGCTAATGAATTACTATGTGAAGATCTGAAAAAATAAGAATAACAGAATTTTTGAATAGAATCAAATCTCAAGGAACTCAAAATGAAGAAAAATTGCTAGAAGAAAATAATTATCTAAAAGCTACGATTGAAAAGATTTCCAACTGCAAAACCTCATATTTGTTAATAAAAGGATCTAGGTCAGGAAAGAAGAAGTATGGATTAGGATATACACCTCCACCAAACGAAGAAGAAATTATTCGACCTCAAGTATATCCAACTCCTAAGTTTGTAGCAGAAAAAGAAATCAAAAATCCTAAAAAGGTAAATCAGCAATTTACAAACAAAAACAAAAAGTCAGCAATAATACACATAAGAAAAATGCTTTCGATTTATGTTGTACTCATTGTAACCAATTAGGACACACCATTAGCACATGCACCACTAGACATTTTAGATGGATTCCAAAAATAACCATCAAGGACCCAAGAAAATTTGGGTACCAAAAGTTACAGTTTAGCTTTGTTTGCAGGGTCGGCTGAGGGCATCCAAATGGTATTTGGATAGTGGATGCTCAAGGCACATGACAGGAGATAGAAAGCTTTACAACATTTAGAAGTGAAGTTGGTCAAGTAACTTATGGTGACAATGGAAAAGGAAAAGTACTAGGATGTGGAACAGTTGGTACTAAGGAAAAGAATCTGATGATGAAGATGTATGTATGTAGAAGGTTTGAAGCACAACTTAATTAGTATTAGTCAGCTATGTGACAAAGGGCATACAGGAATTTTCAGAATGATAAGTGTATAATTCAGAAGGATAACAAGATAGTTTTTGAAGCTCAAAGAATGAAGAATTTGTACACTTACAACTAGCAGAATTAAGAGAAGTAAACTTATGTCTTGCTACCACCAAAAGTGAGTCTGAGTTGTGGCATAGAAGACTGGACATGCAAGTACTTCAGTGATCAAGAAATTGATAAAGCATGATCTGGTAGAAGGTCTTCCAAAATGAGCTCAAGAAATCTAGAATTTGCTCAGCTTGTGCAAAAGGAAAACAAACCAAGACTCTTTTCAGTCCAAAACATTGTTACAACTTCCAACCTTTGGAGCTAATTCACATGGATTTGTTTGGACTATGAGAACAGTCAGTCTTGGAGGAAAAGTCTATGGCTATGTGTTAGTTGATGACTACTCAAGGTACACTTGGGTATCTTTTTAGAAGCCAAATCTGAAGCTTTTCAAGCATTTCTGAAGTTTAGCAGAATAGTTCAAAAAATCAGAAATTTCAGATTACCAGTATTAGATCTGATCATGGTGGTGAGTTCAAGAATGAAGAATTCTGGAGTTCTGTGAAGAAAATGGGATTGAACACAACTTCTTAGCTCAAGAACTCCTCAACAAATGGAGTAGCAGAAAGAAAGAACAGAACACTGCTGGATATGGCCAGAACAATGCTGATGAGTATAATTTGCCAAAGTACTTCTGGGCAGAAGCAGTTAACACCGCCTGTTACATCATCAACAGATGTATGATCAGACCCATTCTGAAGAAAGACTCCATATGAGCTGTACAAGGATAAAAAGCCCAATATCAGCCATCTCAGACCTTTTGGATGTAAGTGCTTCATCTTAAATAATGGTAAGGATAATTTAGGGAAATTAGATGCTAAAAGTGATGAAGGTTTTCTGTTAGGATATATTTCAAAACCTAGGGGCTATAAAGTGTTTAATAGAAAAACCCTAACATAGAACAATCAGTTCATATATTATTTGATGAAACTAACCTTCTATCAAAAGGATAGAAGAAGAAGAATGTGTTGATGATCTCTGAAGGAATCTTGAAAAACTTCTCTTGAAGAAGAAAAAGATGAAGAAGAAGTGGAAGATCCTCCATTAGAAGATCTTCAACAACAGAACCACAAGAAGGGCTACCTAGAGAATTGAGGTACCACCGGGACCATCCTAGAGAAAACATAATAGGTGATCTCCAAGATAGGGTAAGAACAAGAGGTATGCAAATTCCTTGTGATTTCTCTGCCTTAGTTTCACAAATTGAGCCTAAGACAATCAATGATGCACTGGGTGATGAATCTTGGATCCTTGCTATGCAAGAAGAACTTAATCAGTTCAAACGCAGTGAAGTTTGGACCCTTGTGCCTAGACCTCTGATCATTCAGTTATTGGAACCAGATGGGTTTTCAGAAATAAGATGGATGAATCAGGGGTAATAACTAGGAACAAAGCCAGACTTGTAGCTCAAGGATATTCCCAAGAGGAAGGCATAGATTTTGATGAAACCTATGCTCCAGTAGCTAGATTAGAGGCAATTAGAATTTATTAGCATATGTTTGCTCTCTTAACATTAATTTATTTTAGATGGATGTTAAAAGTGCTTTTTTAAATGGTTTTATTAAAGAAGAAGTATATGTTGAGCAACCACCTGTTTGAAGATAGTAAGTATCATGATCATGTTTTCCGTTTAAAGAAAGCACTGTATGGTCTAAAACAAGCTCCAAGAGCTTGGTATGAAAGATTAAGTGCTTATCTTATATCACATGATTTTATAAGAGGTAAAGTAGATAGCACCTTATTTATAAAGAAGTTTTCAGATGGAATCTTAATTGTGCAAATCTATGTTGATGACATTATCTTTGGATCTACAAATGAATCACTCTGTAATTCTTTGAAAATTTGATGCAAAGTGAGTTTGAAATGAGCATGATGGGTGAGCTCAATTATTTTCTTGGATTGCAAATCAAGCAGACCAAAGAAGGAACTCACATCTGTCAAACCAAATACATTTCAGATTTACTCTCTAAATATGGTTTTGACAAATGTAAGCCCTTAGGAACACCCATGAGCTCAGGCATTAAGTTAGACAGTGATCCTCTTGGCAAAAAGGTAGATCAAAAGATCTATAGAGGAATGATAGGATCACTGCTCTACCTCACTGCAAGTAGACCAGATATAATGTTCAGTGTTTGTCTCTGTGCAAGATTCCAAGCTGATCCAAAAGAATCTCATGTTCATGCAGTTAAAAGAATTTTAGATATCTTATAAATACTAGTAATTTAGGCTTATGGTATCCCAGATGTTCAGATTTCAAGTTACTTGGTTATAGTGATGCTGACTATGCTGGATGCAAATTAGATAGAAAAAGCACCAGTGGTACTTGTCAAATTCTTGCAGGGTGCTTAATATCTTGGTCTTCCAGAAAGCAAAACTCAGTAGCTTTATCCACCACAGAAGCTGAATACATTGCAGCTGGCAGTTGCTGTACTCAACTCTTATGGATCAAGCATCAATTAGAAGACTATGGTCACCAGCTCCAAGAAATTCCAATGCTTTGTGACAACACAAGTGCAATAAATTTAACCAAAAATCCTATCCAGCACTCAAGAACAAAGCATATTGAGGTTAGACATCACTTCATCAGGGACCATGTAAGTAATGGCAACTATTTCACTTGAATTTGTTTCTACAGAAAATCAACTTGCAGATATTTTTACAAAACCTCTTCCTGAGGATAGATTTACATCAATTAGAAGAGAAATAGGTATGTGTAATCTGATTAACTTATGAAGGTTGTTTGAATTAAGTGCTAAGACTTGTTTGAACTCACTGCGAAAACTCATCCTGAAAAATCTCTAGTCCTACATTCGACTATGCATTGACTCATGAAGAACTGATGCATTCGATTCATGTTATAATGTTGCATTCGACTGATGCAGTCGAATACCTAATTCGATTCATTAAGAAATTGTGAAACGGTGCTTACTATTTAAAATTAGGTAACTGACACCTCATTAAGACGCGTCTCTTCATGACTTAACGGTCAAATCATTCAATCGCGTCCGTTCATCCTGAAATCAAGTGCCAGTTACTTTTCCCCTTTCTATATAAGCAAACACCTATCTTTCAACACACCCATTTGAAATCTGTCTTCGACTCTCTTGTCCTCATCTGCTCTTCGCGCCTTCACTGTTCCACGGCGAAGGACACTCAGGAACCTCGAAGAATTTTTTTTTGAAGAAAGGTAGGATCTTTCACCTCTCCTCTGTGATTCTTTCTCTCCTCTGCCGGTTTCCTGAGCGATTTCTCTTTCTTTCGTCTAGATGGCATCATCTAGGGCTCCTGAATCTGTCCAGTTGACCCCGATCAGCTTCAACGCCTGGCCAAAATCCCAATCTGTCCGGGAAAGGCTGTAGAGTTTTCTCACCTTACTGGAAGTCTATCTTGGGTAGAAGAGACCCTCAGTGCCATGGGATGGACCAAGCTGTGCCAGATTTCTGAGCCGTCTGTCGAGTCTGCAATTAGAGCCTTTTATGCTTCCCTACAAGTTTCATCCGAGAATGCTGTGATAGGCTATGTGAAAGGAACCAAGATTACCATTTCTGAGGAGCTATTAGTGAAAATGTTGGATTGTCCAAACTCTGGACACAAGCTCAGTGAGTTCGTTCCCTTGAGAAGCAAAAATTAGGGATTATTGGAAATTTGGGGACCATCAGCAAGAGAGGGCTTCAGGTTAATGAGTTATCTGCTGAGAAGAGGTAATCCACTCAGTGATCACAAATATTGTGACCCCGAGAGCAGGAACTCACTCCTCCATTACTGCAAGAGATGGAAATCTCTTATTTTGGGCTATTCAGAGACACCAAGTAAATTGCCAGCAGTAATCCTAGAGAAAATGATAGCTTCAAAAGATCTGCAGGAATCCCTTCCATATGGTTCTCTGCTGACTCTTATTTTCAAGAGTTTTTCAGTTGATCTTTCGGGAGAGCTTTTGTTGGAACAAAAGAGAAAATAGGCCTTTTCACTCTAAGAAGGAGCCATTACTCCTTGGTGGGCAAGAAGCAAAATTTGTGGTTCAAAGACACTGTGCCAGATGTGAACATGAAGTCTTTCCTGATGAAACTCTTATCTCCCTACCCACTCCAGTTGTTTCTGAAAGAATAGAAGCTCCTGAGGTTCAAGCTAGATCTGAAGCTCAAGCTCAGATTCCCCATCAAGAAGATCAGTTCCAAGATTTCTCCTCCCATCCTGTTCAGGACACTCCTGAAGATACCATCAATGAAGTTCTGAGAGATCTCAGAGGAAAAGGAGTAGCTTCTGAAGATGTGCCTGCTTCCACCCCATGGAACATCAATTTGAAGAGAGAGAGACTCACTTCTCTCCATCTCAGTTTGAGACCCGGCCAAGGTCTCAGGGGGAGAGCAGTAATAGTATTAATACTATTTTGGATTTAGTGAGAAGCCAGCATGAGAACCTGTCTGTTCTCCATATGCAAGTTGAGATATTGGATGTTAAGTTTGATAGCTTGTCTGATGAGGTCAAGCAGATAAAAGATCTTTTGCTTCAGTTAGTGTGCAACAGGGCACTTCTAGGCCATCAGGGCCTGCTTCCTCACAAAGCAAGAAGAAGAAGCCCCTGCTCAGGATCAAGAAAATCAAGGAGAACCTCAAGTGCCAACACCTGAGGATCCTGTCATTGAGCAATTAGTTGTTGTAGAAAAAGGTCCAGAAATCCAGGCTGAGCAGCAACCTATATCAGTTGAGTCCCAGCAGCAGGAAGATGAGCAGCCTACTGAGCAGCAGGCTCAGTTAGCAGTAGTAGTTTTTGAACCTCCAGTTGAGCAGCAGCAAGAGCCCGAAATTGAAAAGCAGCCAGAAGAAGTGGCATCAGCTGTAGAAGGTTCCAGCCATGAGGATCAGTACCCAGAAGGAATCTTCAGCCAAGAGAACTCTTGAGCCCTCTCAAGATATCAGTTCTTTAAAGAGAAAGGTGAAGAGAAGACTAGTCAAGAATGGTGCACTTGTCCTCCCTTCTCCTTCTTCAGGGCTAGTTCTCCACCAGTTATTCCTCCTTCTAAGGTCACTCCAGCAGCAACCCAAACCAATGCACCCTCGGCATCAACCCTCTACAGCCTTCACACTCCTCTTCTCTCCTCCTCCTGCAGGCATTTCATTAGATGCAAAATTTCCACTACCCCATGAAATTCCAAGCCAAACCACTAAAGAGTTCACCATGAACCTTTCCACCAACCCCCACACTACTATTCCTCTCTTCCCACTGCCTCCAAGTCTGACTCCAAGAAAACTCTACTTCATTTAGTTGAGATACTTCCTAGTATCCAACTGTCAGCTTCCAGTGGACCCAAATTGGGAGACAAACCCTCCTTACTGCTTCCTCCATTCTGGTATGCCTTTGTCCACCACTCTGAACTCAACATGAATCTGTTCAGAGAATATCTTGCAATAAGAGCATTTCTTGAAGTCCATGGATTGCCAGGTTTCACTTTTGAACATTGGCTTCCTGTTTTGATAAAAACCTCCCAACTTTCCATTTCAGATCTTCAACTCATCTCTCAGAAGAGCCACTGCCTCACACCCCAAGAATTGTTGATCTTTATCCTGACGAGGCAGCCAGGTTTCAAGAAAACCAATCCAGGACCCACTTCTTGACAGTCGGACATCATCTTCCCTAAGGTTCCATGCTTTATTTGCAGATCATCTCAGGGCATCTCAGGCCAAGTACCTTGCAATGAGAACTTTCAACTATGAAAGGTTCAAACTGGGATTGCATGATGTATCCAAAGGGCAGTATGAGAATCTGCTAAGAGGGCAAAGAGAAATTGTTCCTTCTATGTCAGTGGCTATGCCATCAGGTCTTCACCCTCCCCTCGTAGGAGCCGTTTCCTACAGAGGAGCCTTTGCTGAAGCAATCTTCAACAGATTCATCCGGATTTCCACCAGATTCAAGATCAAGTACAAATCCAAGCTAAGCTTCCAAAGGTTCATCTTTCTCCAGTTATCCAAGAACTCTCATCATCTTCTAGACATTCAGTTAAGTTTTGCTGAATCTGAAAGATTCACCCCTGAGCAATGGCAAACAGCTTATCCATCCTATCACTCCCAATGTCTGAAGATGAAACTTTCCCTCAATGATTTCCACTCTAAGAGTCTCATGGATTTTCGCAAGAACATTGGTTATAGATGGGCTCAAAGGTACCTTGTCTACTATCAAGCCAAGGATAAAACTATCTCCAATGGTCTCTACTGGAATATCACCCTCAATGAATTCCTCCATCTGGCAGCCACCAAACAGTTTGTTCCCCTCAAAATGCGAATCGACCTAGACAATTTTCATCACAGAGTTGCTTGGTTCAGGAGGCGCCACATCAAGTCTATCAAGAAATTACCTCCACCAATCCAACTTACAATGTGATGGTGAACTGTTTGACAACTCCTTTGTCAAAAATGAGCAAAAGCTCTGGGAACTCCTCCAACCTTTCTTAGCAAAAATCCCTGCTTCTCTGTATTTACCCGTTCAGCTAGAGTCTGAACTTTGTTGCCTTAAAACTTTGTATTTCTGAACTATTTATATATAGATGCAATTTCTTCCTACTTTTGTGTTCTTCTGAGTTTTATCCTTTATGTTAATGTCACAAAGGGGGAGAAAAGATATAAAAGAAAGAATAGTTTGCCTACTATCTATTTAAAGAAAGATTTTTTGTCATTAACAAAAAGGGGGAGAATTGTTGAGCAACTACCTAAGAAATTAAAGAATTTTATAAAATTCTATGAATATATTTTTGCTATGACAAATCTTTAAATATATGTTTTATACCAAATATATCACAAAATTCTATACAGATAAAATTCATGAACACTCAAAAGTTTCTAAGGCCACAGACTACTTCTATAGCCTACTGAATCCGACTGATGTCTTTGACTGCAAAATCCGACTCCTTCAGAAACTCAGTCAAAAGTCTTGAAAATCTTCTAAGTCCACAAAATTACATAACATTCGACTCATACAGCCGAATGTTTCCTACTCTGTATTCGACTCATACAGCCGAATGTTTCCTACTCTGTATTCGACTCATACAGTCGAATGTCTTTACTCTGCATTCGATTGATAACTTCGACTCATACAGATGAATGTCTTTACTCTGCATTCGATTGATAACTTCGACTCATACAGCCGAATGTCTTTACTCTGCATTCGATTGATAACTTCGACTCATACAGCCAATGTCTACTCTGCATTCGATTGATAACTTCGACTCATACAGCCGAATACCTTAGAACTAACTACACTGTATTCGACTGCTATAATCGAATTACCTTGTCTTCCCTAAAGTCGAATCACTGATTTTTCTTTAGAGTCGAATCATTCTTATTTCCTCAGTCGAATCATCTATTTCTATACATTCGATACCTGTCAGAGGTACTTGTACTTTACCTTTTCACTGTCAGTTCTGTATCTTCAAAGAGAGAGATATATATATATATATATATTTATCAAGTCTATCCTGATTCTGATATATCATGAGTTTAATTGGTTATAAAAAGCTTGTTATATGAATTTCTTACTGAAGCTTCAAAAATATTATTATTTAATATTTCTCTGACAGGATATGACTTGTCATTCTTAAAACCCATCCTATGCAAAACCTGTTTGTGAAATGTCTTTTTGAAATCTTTTAGTCTTGATGCTCTTGCTTTACTTTAGCATTCACAAGACACAAAGCATTTATGTAAATCTCAGACGCATGGCATCTGACCATCTCACCTACCACTGACAGACCCATGCTTTACTTTTTTGTCTGTCTGCTTTATTTACTGAAAAGATTGTGGGATACTAGGTTCCATATCCTGTGCTGTACTCACTGACTCACCTACCACAAGGGTATGGAGAGATGCGTTTCTCCTTTGTCTTGTCCTTACAGTAGGCATTAATTGAGCATGTGTTAGCATGTCTCTCTCTCAGCTGTGTTCTGCAAGAGCTTATCTTCTAGCTATGGACAAACTGAAGACCTTGGGAAAATGCAATTTTGAAGACCTACTGGACAAATTCTTCAAGATCCAAAGGATCCCAGAAATTCTCTTCAAATGGCCAAATTGCAAACGGTCACCAAGCTCCAACGGCTATCTTCTCAAACGGCTAGATTTTGAAGTCTATAAAAGGAGCTCAAGAGGAAAGGAAAATGTGTGCATGCATGAAGAATCGAATACAAGCCTACATCTCTTGAGAAAAGCATCATTCAAATCTTTCAAGATCTTTCTTAAGCTTTCCTGCTAGCAAATCTGAGAGCTTCTTTCTGTTAGAATTCTCTTTTGAGAAACTCTGTTGGGTGGCAACTGTAATTGTTTTTTCTTCAAGTCCACCTTATGCTTCAGATAGGATTCAGTTTTCATCTTCTGATCTTTTTATCCTTCTGAAGTCAGTGTGTGTTTGTGCTCAGACTTGAGGCAAACACACAAGTGGTTTTGATCTCCACTACTCTTTGTAATTTCTGCAGAAGTTAGTTTCTGCAATTGCCCCTCTTGTGAAGGGAAGGGCTTGAGAGAGGCAGTCTTTGTACCCCTGTTTAGGGAAGACTTGTGGGGTGTGTAATTCCTCTCAAGGGTGAGAGAGAAGGCCAATTGTTGGCAGTTAGTGGAAATCTCAAGTGGTTGACTTGAGGACTGGATGTAGGACTTCCATGTGGGAAGGGCCGAACTAGGATAAAATCCTTGTGCATTTCTTTGTGTGATTGTTTCCGCCAAGTACACACTTGAATGACACACATCACACTAAATACTAACCTGTCTATTTAGTGTTGTGTTTTTCAGAAGAATTTTTAAAGATAAAAAGTCCTATTCACCCCCCCTCTAGGACTATTGTTTGCCATTTCGATCCAACATAACAGTTCATTCCTTCTTTTCTGTTCAGAAATTTGTTTTTCTAATTGTTTAGTTTCAGATTTTAGATCTGAGTTAATTATTTCAAGACATGAATAATTTTTCTTAGTTGTTTTCAATAGCTTACAGATGTATTTATATTTATGTATAGTTCATTGAAAGCATCTTCTATGCTATCAGAATCAGATTCATTACAAGATGTAAAAGATGAGTCAGAAGTTACCTTGTCATCGATATTTGCCATGAAGGCCAGGTTGGCCTTTCTTCTTCTTCTTCGCTAGAGCTAGACTCACTGTCTGAGTCACTCTCATTGTTCCATGCAGCAGCCATGGCTTTTTTCTTATACTTCTTGAATTTCTTCATGTTGTCCTTTTTCTTGAACTAAGTTTTTTTCAGTTTTGGACACACAGCCTTGAGGTGTCCAGGCTTCTTGCACTCATAACATATGGGTTCAGGTCTTTTGACTTCTTTGCCTTTAGATCTTTTGAATTCTCTGCCTTTCTTGAAATCCCTTCTTCCTGAGATATTTCTTCTTGGCTAAAATGCGCTACAGTCGTCTGGAGAGAAAGGCTTCTTCATCTTCACAGCTCTGATTACTCTTATCACTTTCTGATTCGCCCTCAGAGGTGTCTTCCGTGGCCTTGAGAGCATTGCTGTGCTTCTGTTGCTGGAGGATTCTCCCAGCCTTTCCATGTTTATCTCATCGGCCATTAAGGACCCAATGAGTTTTTCAAGGGACATTCTTCTGAGATCATTGGGTTCTTTATTGCTGTTACCTTTGGAGTCCATGAGGTTGGTAGAGATCTCAGTATCTTTCTTACCATGTCTCCAGTCTCGTAAGTCTTTCCAACCCAGCCAGTCCATTGGTGGTCTGTGAAATGACTGTACATCTGGGAGATGGACTCTTCGGACTGCATTTGAAACCTCTAGTATTGAGCTACTAGTATGTCATTCTTGTTCCTTTACCTTATCAGTTCTTCATGTGTGAGCCTTAGCTTGTCCCACAGTTTTTGGCTGGCTTACAGGCTGATATCCTGTGAATTCTTTTTTACTCAGTGAGCAGCACAATATACTCTTTGCTTTGCTATTCTGGGACAACTTCTTCTTATCTTCATCTGTCCATTTGTCTTTGGTGTTGGTTACCTCGAGATCTTCTTCTTCGATTATTGTCCATAACTAGAAATCAAGTCCTTGAAGGAAGAACTCCATCCTTGTCTTCCAGTAGTTGTAATCTTCACCATCGAATAGAGGAGGTCTGTTGACGGATTGTCCTTCTGCATGTCCTTGAGCTGCCATTTATCTTTGCTCTTCAGATCGTGAGATCTAATGATCAGTTCATCCCCATATAATATCATTATTATGCCTATTTTGGTGATTAACAAAACTTTAATAAAGTACTATCTAACAAGTTCTCCTGAAGCTTAGTCATAGGAAATAAATCAGGCAAATTCAAGCAAAACCTGTAAGTATTCTTACACTGAGCATTTAAAGTTTAGAGCATGTAATTTTTCTAAGTACACATCGACTTCCTAAGTTTCAATCGACTTCATTAGAATCATAACGATTTCTATACTATTATCATTTCAGTTTCACAAGGATTTCATAAGTATCACATCGATTTCAGTTTTATAACTATTTGTTAGTGAGAACAATGATTTGATCTCACAACGATTTGTTAAGTGAGAATAACGATTTGATCTCACAACGATTTGTAAGTGAGAAACAACGATTTGGTTCTCACAACGATTGTTAAGTGAGAAACAACGATTTGGTTCTCACAACGATTTGTTAAGTGAGAAACAACGATTTGGTCTCATAACGATTTGATATGTTACATAACGACTTGGTCGTCGTAACGATTCGATAAGTTACATAACGACTTGGTCGCCGTAACGATTCGATAAGTTACATAACAACTTGGCCGCCATAACGATTCGATAAAGCAAACAACGATTTGGTCACTGCATCGATTCGATAAGTAGAACAACGATTTGTGTCCACAATGATTTGTGTCCACAACGACTTGCTTATACGATTTGACCACCCGACTTGTGTTCACATCGATTTGCTTATGTTTGAACAACGATTTGTTTGTATCTGTACTGATGATCAGTCTGTCCCCATGTAATTTTAATTACCTATTTATTTTTATTATTTTTGGTGATTAACAAAATTCCTTCAATAATTTCTAACATATATTGATAAGTCTTAAGTACAGGAAATATACCAAGGTCACACAAGCCAATGTTGGTAAGCATTACCTCTCTGAAGCTTTTATCTTGTCAAGATCATATTTCTCTAAGTCCACATCGACTTCTGTCACAACGACTTCTTTAAGTGCTATAACGATTTGAATTCATAACGATTTCTTAAGTGTCTGAACGACTTCTTTACTGTGACATCAGTGATTACAAACAAATCATTCTCACAACGATCTATAAGTCATCACAACGATTCTTCAGAACTCATAACGACTTGCCCGTCGCAACGATT
>JACBKR010003724.1:0-27659 GCA_014218235.1 Colocasia esculenta
CTCTGCCCCGTTCTCTCTCATCTCCCCCTCTTTCTCTCTCTTCTGTGTATCTCGCCTTTGGGCCGGAGGTTTTCCGGAGAGGGAGGGCCACCGGCACCGTCGCGCCGTCCGGCGACCCCCCCCCTTTCGCCGCCGCGCGGCGCCGACCTCTGGCCACCTGGCAGCTCCGCCCCCGCCACCTTCGTCACCTCCCTGCTATGCAGGGAGGCGTCGGGAGGAAGGGGGAGACCCCTGTGGCGCAGCGGCCCAGATCTGTGTGAGATTTGGGCAGCGCACTGCGCCCCCCTCCCCCTGGCGCGTTGCGCCATGCAGTGGCCTGGGTTCCTCAAGGGCGCATTGCGCAGACAGACTCCTCTTGGGGCCCATTTAAGCTCCGTTTCACACCGTTTTTGAGCCGTTTTCCGTGTGTTGTTGCTCCGGCTGTGCCGGAGGACTGGCCCAGGGTTGGTGGTTCTTTGGTCGAGCCATGTGGTGTCGGACCCACCCTGCTCGCTCCGACCGGGCCGGTAGTGCCTGTTGACCGTCAACTGGGACAGTCGTGTAGGGTTTCCGGCACCTACAGGGTGGGTTCCGTGGGCTGACAGACTGTCCAGAGTGTTAATTTATCCCTTCGAGTCGTTGTGCTGGGTTCCTTGGTTTCTGGGCCCGCTCGGGTCGGCTCCGACCGGGGCCGTTGGGGCCATTTGACCTTTGACCCGGACATCGTGCTGGGATTTTCGGCACCCGTGGGGTGAGTTCCGAGGGCCGACATGAACTGAACTGGCCTTCATTATGCTCACAGGTTCTGCTCTGCTGCCCGAACTGCCCTCCTTCTGTCTGTGATGATCTGTCGACAGCCCTCTCTAGCTGTCGACAAACACCAACTCTTCAAGTATTCATGCCCTATTTCACAGCCTACTTGTTCAACAGGTTCATGAACTTTCTCTAAGGTGTTTGTTTATTGGGTGGATATCCATGTTTAACTCATCATATATACATGATATTGATGCTATCCCCTAAACCACCATGATTTGGACATACTACTCATGCTTGGGTTTATGTTACATCATATTTGAAAACATTGAACTATCTAGAGGATTAACACCTAAACTCATTGAATAACTTCCTTGTAGGCTCACACCATTCTCATTCAATTGAAAATCTTATGTCATTGAACGTTATGTTTTGAATTGAAGGATCATCATATACATCTCCTTGATCTTAATTTAAGCTAAATGGAGAAAAGCTCCCTATTTCAGAATATATACAACATCATTTAAAAACAAAAATGGGATAAGGTAGAGCTATGATGGGCCTTGCTGAGTAACCGGGGAGACGGGGCATCACAAATGTCTGCCCTCGCGTCAAAAACCAACTCATTATCTCTATACAACATATAATGGAACCTTCGACTGAGTAACTGGGGGTACGGGCACTGTCATGTCTATCCTCATGTCAAAAGGTGAGAAGTTATCTTGAATATCACTTTTCCCCATTGCATTCTTGTCTTGAAGCAAAAAAAATGAATAGTGTGAAGCCTCCACAGTGTCTCAAATCTAAAGGTCATGTACTGTCTATGGCTATCCAGAAGTTTAGACATTTATTTCAATCATCATTTGATCATCATAACTTGGGATAGTGATGTGTCTACATGTCCCTTAATCAACCGGGGGTAATGGTGTCTTTTCTCAACGAATGGAAAATGCTCTCTTAATGCTTTAATTTTAAGTCCCTTGGGTATTATGTTTAACCACTTTAGTTATTGGGAGGACTTAATGTCCATGACAATGATAGTGTTACAATATGTTGTTACCACCCATCTACACCTTACAAATATACCTCATGTAACCATGCTCCATTTCTTTCTTCAAAATCCACATCAAAAATCACTGGCAAAAACTCTACAGGATCTGTCGACAGATCCCCTATCATCTGTCGATAGCCGGCAGTAGACCCAGTTTGGGAAGTCAAATGGGCACGCCGTTTGGGGCCTTTTTGTGGGGATTGCCTTTTAAAATCCCCTTCTCTTTCTATAAAAGGCATCCATAGGAACCCTTCCTCCTCCTACACCAAAACCCTCTCCACTCCTCCCCTCCAAATCTCCATCCCTGTTCTGGACGGGAAAACCCTACCTTCCTCCGGTCTTCCTTCCTCTCATCGAGCCCTCACCCACATATCTCTCTCACGCTCATCTTTCTTCTACTAGCCTTCCTCATGTCTCCCGGCCGTCCAAGAAACTGGCTTCCTCGTGCCGCCGTCCCTCCTCTTCTCAGGCCGACGGGGCTGAGGCTGAGCACAGGACAAAGCATCGGGACGATCGTCTTCCCGAGCTTGTTGTGCCTCCCTATCTTCACCACACCCACTCAAAGGAACGCATACCAAGTTTGTCCAGCACGGTATGTAGAGTTTGAGTCCTTGGCCGTCATGTTTCCTAATCTCCAACCACTATTCGACATCAGGGCTGGACTCCGTTTCTCTACCGTCAAATGCGGTATTCTCCTTCTGCCGTTCGTGACTTCTACAACACCACCTTGGCTTCACTCCAGATAATTGTTTCTTTACCACCGTCAAGGGCACCACTTTTCAACTCACTGAAAATCTTCTTTGCACAGCCCTTCAAATCCCCATTATGGAGTTGATATCCTAGCCACAAACCGGATGCCTCTGTCTACTACCCTCTCCTCACACTTGAGGATTATGATGGCACCAAGAAATCTCTAAACTCAATGCAAACATCCTTCCTCCATTGATCAGAATGATCCACCACATATTCACTACCATGATTGCGCCTAAACATGCATTCGGGAGTTGGTCACCGATGTTCACAAATCTCTCTTCACCTTCTTCTTAGTTGTGAACCCATTAATCTCCCACTTCTGATGCTTGGTCTTATCAAAAAACATTCTAACCAACCCCGGAGGTCGATGCCCTTTGCCTGTCCACTTACCTCCCTCATGAGTTCATATCGCATTGACATTCCCGACAGCGAGTGCATAGAGCTAAATTCTCGCAACAACTTTGATCTCACTGCAGCACATCGCATGGGATACAAGCTTGTTGATGGAATTGTTACTCGAGAGCTTAAGGGTAAAGCACCTGCTGAAGCCGTAGGGGAGAATGTTGAAGACGAAGATGAGAATCTTGCTGAAGATGCTGAAGATGACGAGGACGAAGACTCCCAGTCTGGATCACATGGTGTGCCGGGCGTTGAGATTATTATGATGCTCCAGCTCAACCATCCATTAGAGATTTGCTTGCACAGTTACAGCTTCAGATGACCACTGGATTTGAGAATCTGAATACATGATTGGACACAGTGGATTCGACTCTGGAATCACTTGCGGACACTCAAGTCCAGCTCCAACTCCGTCTTAAAGCTTCAGACAGAGATGCATAACACTCGTTAGGCTCCAGCTCCGCCTGCTGATGATGCTGCCTAGATAGGATTTATGTCTAGGAATGGGTCTTCACGTAGTGTCTATGTCCTGTCTTGTCTGAGTCTTATGGTCTTTTTTATTTCACTTTGTGGTCATGTATCTTCTTTCTCTTTCCATGTTTTACTCTCAGTCAAACACTTTTTGTATTGTGTATGCCTCCTTCAATCAATGAATTCACAGTGCCATGTTCCATGTTTGTCTATATGTTTTCTGATGAATGCTTTTAGATGTTGTCAAAAAGGGGAGAAACCTCAATGTGCATTAATTGATAAATTTTGTCATCATCAAAAAGGGAAGAATGTTGGGTTTTCATTCTAACATTTATAGCAACATGTTTTTGATGATGAATAACTTCAATTGAGGTTTGATACATATAACACATGAAATAGAAACTAATACAATACTTGATTGCTTGTGTATTCAAAATACTTGTTTTACATGTTTCATCATGTAGGTACAAATGCACAAAGTCAAGCTCTGTCCAAGCAAGTGAAAAAGATCACAAAAAGCAAAACAAGGTTACCTGTCGACAAACACAAAAGACCTGTCGACAGATCGCACAGGTGTGGTCTGCCAGAAGCCCATAATTCAGAAATTCTTCATCTGTTGACAGATGATAGATTGGCTGTCGACAGATGCACACAGTCAGAGCCTCCAGACTTCTGTCGTTTACACAAAAGAGCACATCTGTCGACAGATGTTTTTCTACTGTCGACAGATCTCACAGAGCTGAAGATCCATACTTCTGTCTTACTGTCGCCTGTCGACAATGACCAAGACCTGTCGACAAAGAGTACATTTCAAATTACGGAAGTTTCTAAGTTATCCGAGGAGGTGTTTCCAACTCTCACATTTCTCCATTGAGAACTCCTATATTTAAACACCTCTTTGAAGGAATTTCACAGAGAGCAGCCCACAACCAAAAACCCTAAGCTACTCCAAGTTTAACAGAGTTGCTGCTGCTGCCCTGCTTCAGACTGCTGCACAGAGCCCTAAAGATCCGTTGATCCAGCAGTTTCTGAAAGAAGAACGTCGAGGATTCAACTTCTCCATCGACTCAAAGCATTCAAGTCGAAGATTGAACTTCCTCCATGCGTTCTCATCAGAAGAGTTCTTCACTAGGATTTGTTCTCTCTCACTAAGAACTCCTCTGTTTTCATATTTCTACCATCTGCGTGTGTGTTGTGGTGATTCAAGCGATCCTTGTGCTGGAGATCACGTGTGTGTGTTTGTTCTGATCGTGGGTGCACATCAGAAAACTGTGTGTGAGTTGTAGTCACCGAACTCGCTGATAAGCAGTTTTTCTCTGTGTGTGTGTGGTGGTGCCGTGGACGTAGGATAACGATTTGTGTACTCCGAACCACATAAATCTTCGTGTCTTGTGGTTTGAATGATTTTCACGTTAGATGCTTGATAGGCACGTTGCATTCATGCACTAGATAGATTGCTAACTCACCTACACATCGTCAACACACCTAAGTCTCATGCTGTTTCTACAGAAAATTCAAAGACTTTGTTGTGATTGAAAAATGGTTGTTTTCATACTTTTATTGGTAGTAATCTATTCAACCCCCCTTCTAGATTACCATATTGGGATTCCACAAACCTTTCATCTTGCGTTTCCAGAGGTACCTTGAGGTGGTGATCTTCTGCAGAAGACTGTGGTGGTGGTGGCATGACACGATTGGCCCTTGTCCTTCCAGCCATGTTCTGAAAGGAAAAGGACTATTCAATTAGTGCTCTACTATGTTCAATTTTTAGAACTAACTCATCCTATGACTACCCTTCTAATAATTCTATGGTATGGACTAGAAAGATGGTCGTGAATGCTTAGTCTCAACTTGGCTCTCTGATACAAGTTCTGTAACGCCCCCTAACCCGGTCCAGTTAGACCAACTCACATCGGCCAGGTGACACGTCACAGGGATAACCCATCATATACACACATGTTGAGATAAGACATTCACAAACTTCATCATTATGGAACTATGATGAATAACCATCCCAACTTATAATACATGTCCATAACCATAATAGAATTATCAGAGTACGGAGAACTGAAGAAAAGTAAATCAAGATCGCTAATCGATCAATAGGCTTTAAGAGCCACCCACACATACTTTATTAGTGAAATAAGATCTAACTATCCAACAGGATCTACTCCTCACGATCAGAGTCCGAAGGCACACCTAACTCTGGCTCCTGATCTCCTGAAAAATATGTTAGGCAAGTGTGGTCTTAATAGACCCAGGCATCTGAAACTCTAACCACAATTTATCATATAAATAAGCAAAAGTGATGCTATCATAAGTTATTAGTTTCATTTCATAATTATAGTATAGGCTAGTCAACCTACTACAAGATGTCTTCTTAAATTAATCTCAAAGATGTGTCATATATAAGAATATGTCAAATCATGTTATATTAGAGTCAATCATATATTATCATATGCCTCACATATTATTTGCCTTATAAAATTTCGGATACTCATGATCATGTGGACAGGACAAATAGAGCATATGATATATCAAGATATCAGAGTGAAGTAGAATTCTTCATAATCTGAGCAATTAATATATCAGAACATAAAATATATTTCTTAGGTGTGCATATCAGACAAATACCCAAACCACAACATAGAGAGTCATCGGACATATTCTCCACACCTAGGCAAGTAGTATGGAGAAAAAGTAACTGCGTAGTACCCAGATCATCAAGATCCCACCTTAACCAGTGAGCATTGCCCACCTCCAGGATTTCAACCCCGTTGCCCATGGGTCATCAAAAGCTTCCCATAGGGGTACTTCTATGGTAGGCCTAAATCTCTCTAAGATGGCATTGTCCATAACACAATCGAATTATCTCACATAATCATGTTTATGGCCTTTTTAATTACAAGAGACTATATGTGTAAATGAAATAGGATGCAAGTCATGGTAAATCATTCTAGAATATTAAATCCTACTGTAAAATCTTATTGTCAGACTATTAACATTTTAAAAGACTTTTAGGATTTTTCAGGAGTTAATAGAAATTAATAAATGTCATGATTATGCATGTTTTGAAAACATTATCATGATATATGATGTCTAATTAATCAATTTAAATCACTTGTATGACATAACAGTTATGAGAAAATAATATAAAAATTTATGACAGATTTTAGGTTAAAACAAATTATCTAGACATTTATATTTTAATTAAAAAAATCATATCCCCATCAAATCAATTTATATCGTTCCTCACATTTTTAGTACAATTTTAAATAATCATAATATGCTACAAATTAATTTTCAACATTTTCTGACAATCATGGAAAATTTCATATCATAATCAATATCAGGTATTCTAATGATTTAATTATGAAAATAACTTATAATAGCAGAAAATAATCAAAATTTATTTTAGAGATACTAGAATAAATAAAAATTTTACTACAAAATTAAATTTTTATACAACATATAACTTTTGGATAAATTTTCATGAAAATTATAAGCAATGGAAATTCAAGAAAGTATCAAAATATTCTAAAAAGATCTTGAAAAAAATTTTTTGTTACTCAGAACATCAAAACTTCAAAAATATGTTCTCTATATGCCCATAATTAAAATTTGAAAACTATTTAAAATAATCATATATATAAGAAAATAATCATGGTAAGAATCTCGTCATCACTTGCCTAGGGAAAACTTTCCTATCTATGTAAAATAAGCCCGAAGATACCGCCTACAGGAAGGCGGAGTGTGCACTTAAACTTTGCTCAACATCGGCTACGTGTCCCCTTTACGTCAATTGTCGAATAGTTATTGAAGCCACCCATTGAAATCCTCCTCTCTCTCTCTCTCTCTCTCTACCTTTCTTACATATGCAACCCACACCAGAGGAAGAGTCGTCAACTTCAACAACACCAAAAGAAACTATGGTGTGGAATGGGTGAGACCACTCGTAGCCCTTTTATAGGGAACTTGTGCTTCTTTTCTTCCAAATGTCAATCCCCTTTTAAAACACGAACACCTTTCCTAGCTTAAAACTTTACAGAATAACGCCAAGAACTGTCCATTTAATTCAAGAAACCGAGGTTGTGATGGGGTATAGTGGGGAAATAACGTGTGGGTGTGGGTGTGGAGAAGAACCGTGCATGTTGGTTTTCCGTAGGTGTTTAATTAATGATAGCTTCTTGTTCAGTCTGTTAGAAAGAAAAAAAAACATCTAATTAATGTTCAACTTAACTTCCATATGTATTTTATTTCTCTAAATCTGTACAGTTTTAACTCAAACCATTCATTACACACTATTTAATGCTGTTTACTCTAATAAAGATTTAACATGAATGGTGACATGGGGTACTTGCACTAATGCATGGTTCATCCATGCATGGGAGGAAGGCTTCCCACGTAAGCCCAATCCCAAGCCTTTCACTTATCTCTATAGCCACCCCATGTGTTTATACATTTTCTTTAAACCTTAGATAATATGTATACTTATTACCTAATCCCCATTTTAGGTTGGGAATGAAATTTACACCAAATTTGTAGATCTCCATAATATCTTTCCAATGATATAAGAATCTAGATAATCAGGTTTCTTTATATATATATATTACTTTATAATTATACATACTTTTATTTTATAATGTCGTATTTAGGATGACATATGGTCACATTTATGAAATCTAGAGAACCCTTTAAAATCTCCTAATTCAAATTTCAAAATTTGAGTTTCTATGTCAAAATATGAATCTCACAATAGAGTCAGCAAAGTTACAAAAATCTATTAGTTATTACAACTACGAAGTCTGTTGCTCTCTTCTGAACTCAAGCTCTTGATCTCTTTGTACTTTTTCGCTCTGTGATCACTGCACTTTTCTTTCTGTGTGTGACATCTCCTACAGAGGAAGACGCTCCGTTTTGATCTAAATTACAGAATCTTTTCAGGTGGGCCCCTCAACGGATTCCCAAATAATTGGGTGATACTTTGCCGCCAAAAAGAGCATCTTCTAGAACCTTGTGCGGTGTACCCAAAGTCCTAAACATTGGGTCTCGGGTCACGTGCCTAAAACTTATGCGCTGGCAAATACTTTTCACCACTGAAGTATAAGTGTCAGAGAGTCGACCTACCTTGAATATAGTGTCGATGCATACACAGAGAGCTTGACTTGAGATAGTGAAAATACTTCAGTAGGTCAACTCCATGACTCCATCTTAGTGTCAACCTCAACTGATGGTGGAGTCGGCCTAACCTTCATCTGGAGTCGACCTGGTAGACTGGTAGAGTCGACCTTACAGACAAGTAGAGTCGACCTCAAGCAATATTTTTCTCTAAGTGCTAACAGGAACTTTGATTAGTGTCGACCTAATGCCCATCTGGAGTCGACTTCATGCAAATCATTTCCTTTAGTGCTAGCTAGAAAACCAACTTGAGTCGACCTCTTGCAAATCCTTTTCTTCAGCGCTAGCCAGAAAACCAACTAGAGTCGACCTGTTCTTCAGGTAGTGTCGACCTAATGGGATACTTAGAATTTCTACACTACTGGAAATCCTTCAAGCATAAACCTATCCTTTGTATAGAGTCGGCCTATTGTGCATTACCGAACTTCTGTAACTCACTCACTGTTACATGTGTGTTGACATATGAAGCAACCAGTGCCAACACATACAGAGAACTTTTGACTTTATGAAATTTCTTGTGATACAAATGATTTGTGTAGATATTTTTGTGATATTTTACTTGATTTATGACTTCATCAAAACTAGGGACACAACAATCTCCCCCTTTTTGATGATGGCAACAATACATCATAGAAATTTTGACTGTTGGATGAATCTCATGTATATCAGGTCACCATACAACATAAGCAATCCACACAATCAACCACACAAGCCATTCACACAAAAAACATTTCACACAAGTACTTTGATGATTTCATTGCTAATAAAAGTGATTTACATCAAAGTACACATCATAGCAAAGTTCCAATAAAGATCAATAAAAGTCAAAAGTTCCTATGATATCTCCCCCCCTTTGACATAAAAAAAAATCAAAGAATCACTGAGGAGAAGGAGGTGGTGGAGGTAGCTATCGAATGAGTCGGCTCTCAATCCTTGCAAGTCTCATTTCCAAATCATCATAATTTTTTCGAAGATAAATCTAAATGGCAGTCAGCCTTGTGTTCTAGAAACTCTGCATTTCACCTAGCTTGGTGGAGACTACTACATGAATTTGATTTTCTCCATGTGGCATAGGAGGTACTACAGTGGAAGATGTTGCAGAATGACTCTCAGCAGTCTCAGTGTCTCCATGAGGCTTCCAAACGTGTTCAAAATCAAACTTCATAGATCTTATATGATGTGCCATTTCAGAATGATACTCTCTCAGAGTGTTCATGTTCGTATCCATTTAAGTATAAGATTTCCTCAGAGCAGAAAGTCAACTAACTATTCTGATCCTTTTCTGAATAGCTTCTTCAATCGATTGCAGTTTGTCAAAGATTTTGAGCTTGAGTGAAGGCTGCACTGTTGAAAACTTCTCCAATCCTTTCTATGAGCTTGTTGGATCTGAAATCTGCAAATCTAGCAGACTGCTCCTGTCTGTCTATATTCTCACTGAGCTTCTTCTCAATATCTTCTAGTCTGCTCTCAAAATGTAGAGATTGTTCTTCAATTTTGGAGTTTAGCAGGCTGACAGATTCATTGAGTGTAGTAAACTGGTCTTGAAGGAATTGTAAGAGCTTAGGTGGAACAGTGACTTCAACAGAAGAGGTGGAAGATGATCCTGCTCAGAAGCAAGGGTCTCATGAGGAGTGTGATGAACAGGTGAGAATGGAGGAGGATCTACACCAAGATCATCAATTTAGGAATGGGAGAAGGAGAATGAGCAGGAAAGTCTTCATCCATATGACTCCTTGATGATCAACATCATGTCTCTACTTATCTTGATCTTGTTGTGGTCCATCCACAACAATGTCTTCACTGTCATTTCCTTGGGTTCTCTCATCAATTGAGGTTCCAAGTTGAACTTCATGAACTTGACAATATGGGCCCGATTGTAGATGTGTACTTTGGAATCTTCAAAGTCTCAGTTTTTCTAACGGAACATTTGCTTCTGAAATAGGTGAACAGATATGCAGCATAAGGAAACTCTTTCTAAGTTTATGTCCTGTTGCTTCTGAAGCAACTGACAAAGAAGTAGACAGATTGACCTTCTCTCTTCTGATCAGACATACATCAAGAGCCGTTGCAAGTTGGTGATTCTGTGCCTTCCTCCTCCTTGAGGGGTAATAATTGTAGTGCACAAATGATGTATATCATAGGAGGGATTTGTTTGCATTTAAGGTTAACACCCTAGTCTGAAATATATTCTCTTTATCATGTGGCAGTCCAGTCATAAGGATGTAGGCCTCATGTACCCAAAATGTGTATTCTTGAGGATTGTGGCCTTCATTTGGAATATCCATAAGTTGACTCACACTATCTGTGGTGAGCACAATTTGAACCCCTCTTACTCTAGACTCTTGAGTAAAATCCTTGCTTACCAAATTTCTATAAAACTCTTGGATTAGAATAGGATAAAAAATCCTATGTTCACTAATAAACCTAGTCCAGTCCTAGAATTCCAACGTCTCTAGCAACTCAGAAAAAACATTGTTCACTCGGCTGTAGAATAGACTTGTTCTCGATAGTAAGGTGAACAGTCTCTTGTGCTTGAGAGATTTCATCAACTGAATCACTTTCTTCAAACTTTGACTTAACAAGGTTTTCAGAAGTTTGCCTTTTTGAATCTGTGCTACCTGCGGTTTCCATTTCTTTTCACAGTCATCATGTATATCTTGAGCATCATCCTCTTTGAATTCATCTGGCTCTACGGAAATGCTGACACTTGGATCTTTTGACTGGGAGCCTCCTTGTTCTATAGATTTTTTGATAATAGAAGATTGATCCGACCCTGGTCATTAGGATTTTCTTCATGTGAGTCTACGAGATGATCATCCAGAGATGCTTGCTCACTTTCTTCTTCTTCTCCACTAGAACTACTCAGGTCCACATATTCTGTTTTCTTCTTTCCCTTGAAATGTCTTCTTTTTTTAGCCGAACGAGGATGAAAGTATCGTCGGCTTGAAAAGGACGGAGCATAAGGCTTCTTTTCCAGAGGTTCTTTTGCCCTTTTCTTGATCATTCATTGCCTTGGTGCGCCATTCAGATGACACAGGTGCTGATCCTTGCGCTTTCCTCCCTGATGGGCTTGCAACTTCGGAGCCATGATAAGAATCAAGGAAAGAAAGAGAGAGAGAAAGTTGCAGATGCGGAAAGAGGGTTTTGAGGACTGATGAAGAAGATGATGGTTTATAATCAAAAAGCTGCCAAACGGGCATTAGAGTTGAGATTATGAAGAGATGCGACGCTTCACACGTGTCGACCTGCCCTAGGCGAAATACAAAACATGCGGAACAACGAAAAGTATCATGTTCCGAAGAGTGAAAAGCAGGAAGATTGACTCTAGCCAGTGAAGTGTCGACTCTATCAGAAGATTCAATGAATGTTTGGCCAACATTTGAGAGGAAGCAATATATCATGATTAGCTGTATTTTTGGGTAAACCTGAAAAAGTTAAAACATTTATGCTCTTTTCTCACTTATGCTCATGTTAGTGAAATTAATGGCTTGAAATTTATAAACTCTAGTTTATCATTTAAAAAACACTGAATGGCTCAGAAGAAAAAATAACAAGAGAGAAAAGAGTCTTTCAGGTGAAAATTATAATATTATTAATTCTTACACAATACAAGTAAAGTGGTACCCCTGGATAGACAATAAAAACAAACGAATGATGTATTGTGTCAAAACATCTATCTTGAGATTTTTTAGAAATTTGAAAAATAGTTTGCTTGACAATTTGCATTTTTCATAAAAAGATGAACAATCAGATTTGCCTCTTTCTTCTTAATGCAAGAGTCCATGCTTTTCACACACTAGAGCTCCTGATTACTCAAGAGGTAATCATCTTGTCTTAATGGTTGTGTGCAACTTTTCATGTGAGGATACATCTGTTAGACACAAGAATCCCCAGTTTACTCAGTAAGCACAGCTAAAAAATTTAACAACCCTGAACAGAATTAACTAACTCATCATGACACAACATTTCTTCAACTGATTTTCATCAGGAGTTGTATTTTCTCAGAGCATAGTCATTGTTCTATCATTACAAGAAATTTTATCTATGATATATTCTTGAATATCTATTCTGCCTCAAGATGTTTTTTTTAACATAGTACAACTTAGATATTTTTTAAAATCTAGCCAGAGAGACCAAATACAAAAATTTTTTGAAAAAGATAAAATGCAATTTTCACTTGATAAATTGTTTTCAGCAGCTTTATTTAACCTTTTTGATGTTTTCAGTAAATTCAAAGTTAACTTAGAAGTTTATAACTAACAACCATTCTCTTTTACCTTCAGAGATAATGGAGTTTAAAAGCATAACAATTTTAACTCTCTCTGAGAAATTGCCCAAATATTACAATTTTCACATAAATTACTCCCCCTCAGAAAGTGGATCTTTGTGAGACAGAAGAGAATGAACATGAAGATTATTGATGAATGAAAAAATTGAGTGAAGTGAAACTTGAAACATCAGTGAGTTTTATTGAAGGACAAGACTCCCCCTCAACAATTGCATACAAAGGCTCTTGATACTTAGCGGAGACATATACATACGCATAGTGAAAGATTCCAGACAAGCCTAACTTGACTTTCTTCAAATCACCATTTGATATACCAAGAATGCCAATGCAATGTGAGAACAGGAAATTATTTGCAAGAATAAGAAAATTTTATTTGGAACGGAAATGGAAGAGTAACTGAAAGAGAGAAATGACAAAAGTTCAGGATCAAGAAAGATAGTGTCGACTCTGTTGCCAATAGAGTCGACGTATGTCAAGCCAGAACTCAGATAACCTGAAGGAATTATTCTTTATAGACTGCCAACACACTGAATTAGTACTTCCAACATTATTGACCATCTGATTCACTGAATCTCATCTTTCCAAATGCTGAGTTCTTCAACCACCTCCTCTCCCATGTGCACCAGATATTGAATTAAAGCAATCAAACAACAAGAAACATCACATCATATGACAAACAATCATACAAACAACCATTTACAAATAATTTTTTCAGACAATCAGTCAAGAGTCAAGCAAGCACAGACCAAGTTCTCTTCTTAAGCATGAAAATCTTTCATTACACAAGGGTTTTGTAAAAGATATCAGCAATTTGTTTTGTTGTTTCAATGAATGCTCAATTGAAATGAATTTTTGCTGACTCCATCTCTTAGAAAATGATGTCTAATTCTATGTGCTTAGTCCTAGAATGCTAGATTGGATTTTTTGGCCAATTTATTGCACTAGTGTTATCACACATGATTGGGACACATCCAGATCTACTTGGTAGTCTTGGATTTGATGTTTAATTCCATACACTTAGGTGCCACAACTTCCTGCAGCTACATATCTGCCTCTACATTAGAGAGAGCAACCGAGTGTTGTTTCTTGGAGGCCCAAGAGACAAACAACCCTCCCAAAATTAGCAATGACCACTAGTGCTCTTTCTGTCCATTTGCAACGAGCATAATCCACATCTGAATAAGATATCAATTTACACTCACTAGATGCGGATACCACAATCCCAATTCATGAGTTCTTACAAGTATCTGAAATTCTTTTGCAGCACTCATGTGAGATTCTCTAGGACTAGCTTGAAATCCAGTACACATCCCACAGAGAATTGTATACCGGTCTACATGTTGTCAAATAAAGCAAGGATCTGATCATACCTCTATAGGTCTTTGGATCTACCCAATTTACCTTTCAAATCAGTATCTAAACTCACAGTTGTGCTCATTGGTGTTGCCATGACTTTAGTATTTTCATTTGTACTTTTTTAGCAGATCGTGTATGTACTTTGACTGATTGATGAAGGTTCCTTCCTTGTTTAAACAACTGCAATCCAGGAAAAATTCCAGTTCTCCCGTTTAGGCTCATTTCAAATTCACTAGTCATCAAATCAACAAATTCCTTACACAGTGAAGATTTTGTTGATCCTAATATAATGTCTCAACATAAATTTGGACCACCAAGATATCACTTCCTTGCAGTTTTGTAAAGAGGGTTTGATCTACCTTACCTCTGGAGTACCCTTTACTTGTAAGGAATGAGCTCAACCGATCATACCACGCCTTGGGAGCTTGCTTTAATCCATAGAGAGATTTGTCAATCTTAAAAACATGGTTAGAAAATTTAGCACATTCAAATCCAGGAGGTTGTTCAACATAAACTTCTTCTTTTATTAAGCCATTCAAAAAAGCAATCTTAACATCCATTTGTTGCAGTTTGATATAGTGAGCACATGCAAATGAAAGTAAAATTCTAATTGCTTCAAGCCTAGCTACTGGAGCAAAAGATTCTTCAAAGTCAATTCCAAATTCTTGATTATAACCTTTTGCTACAAGTCTAGCTTTATTTCTGATTATTTTGCCTTCTTCACTTGTTTTTATTTCTGAACACCCATTTAGTTCCAATGACACTTTGGGAAGAAGGTCTTGGACTAAATGCCAAACTTTATTTCTTTCAAACTGATTCATTCTTCTGCATGGCATTAATCTAGAAGCATCTTTTAAGTCATCTTCAATGTTTTTTAGGTTCAATTGTGAAACAAGTGCCATTTGATCAGTTCTGAAATAATTTTAAATGAGATCTAGTCCTATGTGGATCAAGTAGATTACCAATGATACTTTCTGAGGAGATCTCTTAACATTATGATGTTCAACTGATCTCTGTTCTTATTTGCATCTACTAACTCTTGCCCATTGCTATCATCTGGAAGTTTACTTGCTGCAGATTCCTTTCCTTGCTGATCATTTGATTCTTCTTTTTCAGAAATTCTCCATCTTCCTTTTCCCTGCACAAGCCACATGTAGTTCATCAAATGTATATGAGGGGATTCTCAACAATTTGATCTTTCACATTAAAAACTCTATATGCTCTTGAATGGCCAGAGTAACCAGAAAGATCCCCAATTCACTTTTAGGTTCAAATTTATCCAAATCACTTTTATTGTTATTCAAGATGAAAATTTTGCACCAAACACTTTGAAATGAGCAATGGAAGGTTTCTTACATTCAAAAGTTCATAAGGAGTCTTTTTGCTAGTGGTCTTACCATTGCACGATTTATAATATGTAGGAGGTATTTTACTACCTTCGCCTAGAATTTCTAGGCAGTCCACTCTCAATCAGTATGGTCCTTGCCATTTCAACAAGTTTTTCGGTTCCGTCTCCTCTACACTCCATTCTGTTCTGGAGTCCTGGGTGATGAAATCTATGGGAAATTCCTTCTTCCCTGCAAAGTTTTTTCAAAGTCAGTATTTTTAAACTCACCTCCATGATCAGACATGATTAATTATTTTGAACTTTCCTTCCTAAAGAATTTTCTTGTAGAATTCATGAATTTCAGAAGGAATCACTCTTGTGAGCAAGGAAGAAAACCCAAGTAAATCTCCAAAATCATCAACAATAACATATCCAAACCTTTTTCCATTTAGACTGTTTGTTCTTGTGGGTCCAAACAGATCCATATGAATAAGTTCAAATGGTTTGGAAGATTGACTTTCAGATCTACTTTTTAAAAGATTTTATTATTTGCTTACTTGTGTGCATGCTTCACATATTTTAAAGTTTTTTTTGAAGGAAATTTCTGGTAAGCTTTTTCACCATGTTGAATTTAACAATTTAAGTAACATGTTGTAGCTAGCATGACTTAGTCTACGATGTCATAACATGCAAGATCATTTTTACTAACAGTAAGACATAAATTGGTTTTTCAGGTTCATCCAAGTCAACCATGTAAACATTATTGATTCTCTTTTTCCAAAAATTTTACCACAGTTTGAATTCGGTTAAAAAATTGTACAACCAAGGGAATAAAAAATTACCTTGTGACCCTTGTCACAGAGTTGGCATAAGCTCAGAAGTTGTACTCTAAATCCTTCCACCAAAAGTACATCATCATTGAATTTGAAGGATTTCTTCCAACTTTACCTGAACCAACAATCTTACCTTTATTGTTGCCACCGAATGTCACATGACCAGTTTTCTTCTCAGATAATAGACATAATTTATCTTTGTCTTCTGTCATATGTCTTGAACAACCACTATTAAGGTACCACTTGTTGTTCTTGGCTATAAACATACCTGCAACACAATAAAAAAATATCTTTGGAACCCAAGTACATTTGGGTCCCTTCACATCACCCAATTCAAGCACATTAGGAAAACACAAATTTCAGAATCCAAGCTTGCCTCTTCACTGTGGGTTTAATGGTGTTTCTGATTTCATGTTGTTTTTTTTATTATTTTCAGGAATTTTTGAACCATTGTTTCTTTTCATTTTCATGAATTTTTTGTCAGACTTCCCACCTATGTTTCTTTGATGAAACTGAAAATTATTCTGATTGCTAAACCTTTTTGAATATTCAGACTGACCAGATCTAGCAAAACTATAGGAATGTATCGACACACTGTAGGGATAGTGTCGACCTGCATGAATCCACCTAGACATGTTTTGTGGTCTTGTGTAAGAAGGTGTTGACCTACCATGTGTCCACCTGTTCTGTGGTCTAATATGTGAAGGCGTTGACCTACCTTGAGTCCATATAAACATGCTCTGTGGTCTGGTAAATGAATGTGTCAACCTACCATAAGAATAGTGTCAACCTACCCAATCAGATGATTTCCAATTTTGTTCCATTGAGGCATTGGTTTGATTCCAGCACCTGACTTATCCTTTTTATTGGATTTCCAATCTCAGAATTTTTTACAGTTTCTCTTTTCTCATTTCTTTGAGTGTTCTTTTCATTAAATTGTTTTCTCGATGTGGAGGTTTTTGAATTTGTTGAAGAAACAATGTGATGGTTTTCAAGCCTATTTCTTTCTTCTTTGAAGGATTAAATTCTAACCCTTCTTTGTTGAAGTTTACTTTAGTTCCAAGCAAGGTGTAGCAACTCGGAAAATTTAAATACTTAAAAATTCAAAATAATAATTTCTTTAAAACGAAATAATAGAAACATGCGTACCATTATCATATGTTCAAGAATACATCGGAAAATTCTTAAAAATTATAAATCAATCCCAGACATTACTCCTAATTGTTCCACGAAGAAATTTGTACAATGAAAAATCCGAATGGCCAAGCGTACGTCACAACGTGACTAATTATCCAAATTAGGAAACTAAGTCGGAAAACCGTTAACACAGAAAAATAACGCGCTCATAAATTAAACGATCAAGTTGGAGGGACTTCCAACATCATGAAGTGATTAACCATTATCAGAATTGGACCAATGGACCTCTCATAGTCCATGAATAATTCAGGTAAGAAAATATAATAAAATTCATAACTCTATTATTCCCTAATAAAAAAAGGGGAAAAACCTATAAGATAAATTCTAATAAATAATGGGCTTGGTTAAATGGACCATATAAAATTTATTGGCCATAATATGGATTTTTAAAAGAAGAATAATAAGAAAATACCCTAAATTCGGAGTTTAATTATATCATAATTGGAAAGGGGTTATTAAAGCAATAAAAGTGGCAATTTGAGTTGGAATTGGATTCCTAAACCTACCCCATATAGTCTAGTACGAATTTAGATACTATCCTAACCCAATTAGAGATTGGAAAGCAAGAGAGGAAATGTGGAGTTAGGAAATCTCGGAATTAAGAGGAATTTGAGTAGTAGTAGGAATAGGAATTTGTGTTTATATAAATACACCTCTTAAAACCTCATGGACGACCCTAGCTCATTGCCAAAGGTTGTTGGACGTGGAGAAGAGGCCAAGGAGGAGAAGATCTCGTAGGGAGAAGGAGTTCTTCAAGCTTCTTCCTCGTTCTTGGAGTTCTAAGCCCTAGAAGATAAATCGAGTCAAAGGTAGGCATTCTCACGAGCAAAATCAAATTAAACTCGTCTATAGGTAGTTCCAATCACCAGGAACAAAACTCTCTTGTTTCATAATTTTTCATCGAGCCAATCTTTTGTTCTTGATTTTTGAAGATCTGCAAACATGATAACCCCGAGATGTCATGTTTAATTCAAATCCCTATGTATACTTGATCCCATGCTACGAAATTTTTACTGTAGATACTTCATGTTGTTAGGGATCATTTGCCCCTAAAAAGCCTAAATTTCATTGAGCATGTTGCTCGAATTAAATCAGTCTTGCTCTCTGTGTCATGTTCTGGGTTACTCGTTGTTGTTCATGACAAACCATGTTCAGACCATGCTCTCTCTAATTCGATTTACTGGAAGTACCCTTACATGTCTAGTTTAATTTGCAACTGGTTTCATGATTTTTTGTTGACTATACAATTAGTTATGATTTTCTAAACAACCCTGTATCAAAATTCGAATGTTCTGGTTCGCAATCCAATGTCTGGTCTGACTCCGTCAGAGTCAGGCGCAGACCACCAGATCGTGACTGCCCGATATGTCGCATTCAGGGGTCCGATGTGACAGTCTACTCGTCGCGACCAAGAAGGCGACAGGTAAGCCGTTGCGTTTCCAGTACCTGATTCGCAAGTCCTGTCGCGACCCTTTCCCGCCTCTGTCGCGTTCACAAGCCGTCGCGACAGTACCCATGTCGCGATCTACCTACCCCTGTCGCAATCCTCAGTGGCCCATGTCGCATTCCCAGGTTTTTGATGAATACATATTCACGTTTCCCAGTAAAAACTTGTTTTAAAAAAAAATGGAGCTACATTGATGATTTAAAATACATATTCACGACTTATTTCTAGCTATGATTTCTCTTACACATGCACAACATGAACCATCCACATATGGCTGAAATTTGGCAGAAAATACCTCATAATGTATCTGGTAAATTATTGCAATAAAGTATGTTAATTGCCCTATTTTAAAGGACTTGTATTCGTTCTTTCATTGTTTATATACCGATATCGACGCTCCACTGTTCTAGAATTCCTCTAGAATGGCGAGCACTTGTTTCATATACGCACTTTACTTGGCTTGTGGTGAACTCTCCATCGGATATTCCTTTCGCCAGACTAGTGAACTCTTGCACAAGGCCTCCGTAAGTCTCCTCTGATCATGGATTCCCACATGGTCGACGAGCCGGTTGTACCCTAACACCCATTACACCTTTAGGGATCGATATGATCCAAACGGCTATTAGAAGTTCGCTCTTACCTTGAATCACGTCGGACCTCTGGACTTGTGCATAACATGGCCAACGGAAAGATCGTGAGTTCCACCTGATTGCCCACACCGTACGTGCGTGTGTGCAACTGTTACTATCGCTCGTTACTCGACGTTTCATGTGTAATGACCATAAGATCTCATCTATACTCTACTCGCTCGTCTGTTCATATTCACGTTCACTCTACTATCTCGTCTATTCATCTAGTGCCCTTATCTATTTCTTGGTACTCTCTATTGGCCATTAATTGATTGTCTGAAGATAAACAATATAACCAATGCCAGTGCAATAGGGCCCGATCAGGTCCTGGGGGGAGCGCCCGAAAGTGCCATTTGCCTGCGGGAGTTAAATGATCAGGATGTCGGCATTACATCCAAGTTCCATACTATCAAGATTAATCTAAGACAATCAAAACAAAGTGCTATATTCTCTCTTTGTTTTTTGACAAACAAGTGCCATACTCTCTCTCGGCTATCTTCGGATACCAAAGTGCAATTACTATCTCGATTGACCAGAAAGTTAATCAAGAGTGCTATACTATTCGATTGATAAGAAAATCAATCAAAGTGCAATTTACTCTCTATATGGCCAACTATTCTCTCTTTGCTATACAGTTGCTTGTTATTGCTTGACGTTGACGTTATGTGCCATCGTGTTGTTACGTGTTTTTTCTATCGTGACTTAACTTCAATCAGCGTGCTATACTTGATTCATCTGCTATCTGAACCATGTTACTTGTGCTATTACTTTCTCGTTTTTACATGACTCTCTCTATCATTAGTTACTCTGCCATTTAATGTATTAATTATTAAAGCCTGCTGATCCTGAGATTTAAGTCCTACTGGGCGTTATCGCTCACCCTTCGTTATTTGTCTTGTGTGTCATAGGTAATTGGACTTTGACGTCACACTCACCAATGGGACAGGACTAGAGTGATGAGCGACCTGGAGTCAACTCATGAAGTTACCTTAGTACCAGGGTGTCTAGAAATTTGTGTCTTAGATTTCTTTTCCATGAAATGATGTCATTGAGCCCTATGTATTGGCTCCGAATTAGTGGTTGTAATAGACTTAGCAATTTTATAATGAAATGAAGAGTTATCATTCAAATTATTGTTCAATAGATGCTCTAAATTATTCAACTGTTGTACATTTTACTCAACTATGTACTTGGTTCGCGTTTCCTCCGATTATTCCATTGCTAAATTGGAGGGGCGTGACACAAGGCTTCTAAGTTATTCTTACTACTCACAATTTCTCCAAGGCTTCTTGTCTTCTAGTCACTTCTTTTTGAAGAATTTTAAGTTCTTTCTTCATCTCAGTGTTCACACTTTTTAGTGCATCGTATTTTTTAGCAGCCAGAGCTATCTCCTTGACATTTTCAGTATTTAATTTCCAATTCACAAACAGTTTCTTTTAAAATAGTGATTTCTTGAACTAATTCTTTGTCCTCCTCTTCCATTGAAGTATCATGAGCAATATGATTTATTTTTCTTTTAAGCACTTTATTTTTCTTTTTAACCTCATCATATTGATCTAGTTGTTCAAAATACACATGTTCCCAATCACTAAAGGAAAAATCAATAAATGGAGAATTTACCTCTTCTTCACCTTCTTCTTCTCCTCTTGCTATCAGACAGATTTTTGTTTGTGACTCCTCAACTTCTGAGCTCTCTTCATCATCATCATCATCATCTTCCTCACTCCATGTCCCAACCATAGCCTTTTGTTTATTTTTCATCCATTTGGGTTGTACTTTCTTAAAAGGTTTAGGACATTCAGATTTCACATGTCCTGGTTCCTGCAATTATAACAAACCACCCTGTTAGATCTCTTATTCATATGCTGTTTGGGCTTTGAAACATTATTTACCTGTGATTTCTTTTTCAAAAATCCCTTACCTTCTTTCCTCAGGAACTTTCTGAATTTCTGTAAAGGGCAAACTCATATGAGAACATCTTCAGAGCTAGATGACTCACTTTCTTCAGTAGCTTCTTTGATACTAGGACTTGCCTGAGAGCAAGTGGCTTCTCTTCTTACATCTTCTTCAGCTCTCTTCAATCCCAAATCATAAAGATCCGATTAGTCATCAATAGAAGTGGAAGACATATTTCTTGATTCTTCGACTACTGTAGCCTTAGTGTGCCAGATAGGAGTTAATGATCTAAGGATTTTTCTGACAAGTTCTTGTTATGTATAAGTCTTCCCTAGATTCTTTAAACCATTAGTTAATAGAGTTAATCTACCATACATCTCATAAATTGTTTCATCATGCTCATTTTGAATGCTTCATATTCAGAAACTAGCACGTTAGCTTTTGTTTCTTTTACCACTGACGTACCTTCATAAATCACCATCAGGCGATTCCAGATTTCCTTTGCACTTGCACACGATGATACCCTTGAAAACTCTGTGGGATGGAGTGAGCACTGCATGATATCATAGCACTCCAGTTTGCATTTGACTTCTTTATCTCCTCTGAGTCTATTTCTCTTTATCTTCAGACAACTCGTAAGGTCCATTACTCACCACCCTCCAAATTTGATGATCTTGTGCTCGCAAAAACATCTTCTCGAGATCAGGATCAGATCAGGTGAAACAATTTAACCAGTGCACATCAAACCACACAGTGCAAGTGATATTTTTAAGGTGGTTCAGCTCCAGTGTGGAGACCTACGTCCACCCCTCACTAAACCAAGTGAGGCTTCACTATCAATCAATGTGTGGACACTCACACAACCGCTGATTCACAGCTTTTTACAGACGTTGATTCACACCTTTTTACAAACTGCTGATTCACAGCTTCAAGATTGTTTCAAATCTCACAATCCTTACAGACCAAGTGTAGGATCTATCCGTCTACTCCAACTAGAGCAGACAACCAAGCAAATTGGTGTAGAGAATAAATCGAAAAAAAAATCAAACTAAAAAGACCTCTGAAGAAATGTAGAAATATGCAAACACTCTGCACTAGAGTTTGATCTGGTCAGATGATTGCTTGAACTCCCAATTGCATCTTCTTCAGGCTTTAGATCATTGAATTCTTCTTCTAGCCATAGCACAAGGATCAATTGTCTCTGACGTATGTTGAATTCTGAAGCTCTGCTTCATTGATCAGCAGCAGGTCTTCATATAGGAAGAAGACACGATCCAACATCCTCTCCTCTTGATCAGTTGACTACTACGAAGTCTGTTGCTCTCTTCTGAACTCAAGCTCTTGATCTCTTTGTACTTTTTCACTCTGTGATCACTGCACTTTTCTTTCTGTGTGTGACATATCCTACAAAGGACGACGTGCTCCATTTTGATCTAAATCATGGAATCTTTTCAGGTGGCCCCTCAACAGATTCCCAAATAATTGGGTGATACTTTGCCACCAAAAAGAGCATCTTCCAGAACCTTATGCGGTGTACCCGAAGTCCCAAACATTGGTCTCGGGTCATGTGCCTAAAACTTATGCGCTGGCAGATACTTCTCACCACTGGAGTATAAGTGTCAGAGAGTCGACCTACTTTGAATATAGTGTCGGGCATACACAGAGAACTTGACTTGAGACAGTGAAAATACTTCAGTAGGGTCGACTCCATGACTCCATGAGTCGACATCATCCAAGTGACTGCTGTAGCACCCAAAATTTCCATTAATTGAAAAATCAGAAATAATTTGAAAATAATAATTTAATATTTTCAAATAGTAAAAACATACGTACCAACATAACGGAGACGAAATCACATGGGAAAATTCTATAAAAATCATAGTTCAACTCTAAATAATACTTTTAAATGACTCACGAAGCGATTTGGGTGAAGCAAAACCTGATTAGCCAAGTTTAAAGTGTTTTGCGACTTATTATCGTAATTCATAAATAAATCGAAAAATCATTATCCATGTACTTAGATGAGTCATAAAATTAAATAAAAATCATAGATGGACATCAATAATATCCTCTAATGGACCATCAAGAAATTTGGGTCAATAAAAATCATTTGGCCTAGTTTAGAGTTATTGTGACTAATTATCGTAATTAGAAAATAAGTCGGAAATCCATTATCATGTGTATAAAATGTGATCATAAACTAAATTAAAAATGATGGGTAGACTTTAAACAACATGGATTGATAGCATTATCAGATTTGGATTAGTGGGCAATTTCTGGCCCATAAATAAAATCAAGTAAGAAAATACCATGGAAATTCGTAACCCAAATGAGCAGAAAATAGGAAGAGGTAATTAGGGCAAATCCTAATGCAATTAACCTTTCATGGGAACCCAAATTCATGCCTAGCCATGGTATGGGGTTGCCTAAAGCCTCACACACTCTAATGGGGTGAGAAATCATCAAAAATAGGAAGGTGGTAACCCAAAACCACAACCCTTCCTTCCTACACCCAATGGGACTCCTAAAAACCCTAGATGCATATATACTTGTCAAGAACCCTTGGGGATGAGTTTACCAATGTTGGTGTAACATCGCGCTTTTCTGGATCTTTGTGGATCCAGGTTTAGTGGGTTTGGTGGCCAATGTGTGGCCCATTGGCTTGTGTTTTAGGTGTTACGCGTGTTGTGAGGCTTGGTGGACCACCAAGTTGGGCCCAAAGCGCTCACAGGTTTTCTGCCTGTGAATGCGACAGGGGTGTGCGTCGCGTTCTGAACGCAACAGCCCTGGGGGTCATGTTCCTATTGCCTCCATTGAGCGTCGACGTCTGCATGCGCGCCAAGTGTCGGGAGCTGGGTGGCCTGCTGACGTCAGGAGTAAGAAGGCGACGGCCTCCTACGTCGCGTTCAGGTCGCGACGTAGGGCAGCGTCGCGTTCTTAACCGTTGTGCTATTTTTAAGAAGTTTCGGCCGAACAGAGCTTTCACAGCTCTGCTCGACCAGGAGGAGCTGCTGCGGAGCTCCCTCAGTGATTCGGACTTCTGGTGGTGTTTTCGGCACGCTCTCGCCGCGAGGACGTCGCGTGGAGCGGGGGAGACGCCGTGCCGAGCGTGGTTTTCATGTTCTTCGCGAAGGTAGGGTGTTCCTACCTCATTTGATTATGTGGAATGCTCGTGGTGTGGATTGATTTGTTTAAAGCTTAAGAACAGTAGATACCATGCTAGGGTATCCATTAAAGCATGAAAATGTGAATTAACTGTGGTTTGAAAGGTTTGGAAGGGTGATCTGTGGAGTTTCTCCCGGATTAGGGTTTGCGCCTGTAAAGGCGTCAGCCCTGGGCGTCGCGTTCTTAACGCGACAGCCCGATGCGTCGCGTTCTGATCTTGAACGCGCCATGTCGAAGGGCCGCGTTCTGAAGGTGACCTGGCCCTTGTCGCGACCTCAGCTGAGAGGTCCGATCATGCATGTTTTCTGTATTTTTGATTAATCGGTTAATGGTATTCGTTGTGCATGGCAATGACAAGTGGAGCCAGTGCACTTGTACGCTCATGGAGCGTATAGCTCACAAGGTGGGCATGCTTTATGTGGTTGTTATGTGATATACGTAACCGGCTTGGTGTTTACGTAGTATGCATGGTGCGTTGGCACCCGTAGCGCTCTTGGAGCGTGCTGTCTATGTGCTGGACATGCTGTTTACGTGAATGAGATGTGATGCACATGGTTGGTGTATTATACACGCTGTGTCTACGTGGTTTGGATGTTGTGCATGTAGTTTGTGTGTGCATGGCACATCGAACGTCATGTGTTCATCATATCTTAATTATTGTGGTTAGTTCATGGCGTTGTGGCAATGAGGTTCACATCTGAACCTAGCCTCGATCCTTTAGGATCTTTTGTAAATTCTTTTGGATGAATGATTAGTAAAGTTTAAGTATGGTTATTATGTGAATATTGTGTACTGTGTTTAGTGTGACCTTCACTGTCACTTGTGACCGATGACAGGTCGAGGTATTATTATTAATATGATTTATATGTGTTATGGTGTAGGTTAGCTTGTGAGTCACGAGTGACCCGAACAAGCTATTCCTCACATGTGTACCGTGGTTGTAATAAAGATGGAACATGTAAGTATCGTGATTTGTGCTAGCCGAGTGTGGTGGTCCGGCGCCTATTCCAGAATGTCTCTCTAGTCGGGTACCCCAGGTTCTTTGTGAGCCAGGCACGTGTGTTTGTTGTGCTCGGGGTTGTCCCGTACAGTGTAGTACCATTGAGGTCTGTGTCGTCTGTCCTGGACACCCTCACTCCTGTGTTTGCGTTGTAAGTCTGGCTGAGGGAAAGACGACAGGGGGGCAACGGCTTGTGTTTGGGGTGTGCAGTCGCTTGTAGCGCGCTCGTAGTTGGGGGTACGGACACAGTAGTCGACACTGGTCCCAGCTAGTCCTGTTTCCAGTGCCTTACTTTAGGGTGCTCGTCCAGAGACCTAGAGGTGCCAGGCATGGGCCTGCAGCTGTGTGTCTGCAGGTGTGGTGTTGGTGGTCTCCACAGTGTTTGACTTGTTCTCGTGGAGCGGCAGTTGGACCTTTTGTCCGTGACTGCGAGGCTGAGAGGTTGTTCTTGTGTGTGTTGTCCGGGTTGGATACTGGCCTGATCAGCCCGTAGTCCGTTCCCGTGTGGTGGCGTCGTTCCTTTCCGACTCATGCTTTGCCACTAGTTTGGTTTGTGAGTTTGTGACTCGTAGTCGAGGTTTGACTCGTTCGAGGTGTGCCCTGGTGTTGGCACAGTTGCGACTACGATTGTGGTCTGTGGTGTGCCCGAGTGTTGGCACAATTTTGATTATGGAAGGTAAGTGTTGACTCACCACAAATGTGGCTTAGTTTGCTATGGGTGCCCTGTTACGACACCAGTTTACTTGCGGTTTCTGTGCTGGTACCTTGAGGTAGCAGGTACCTATACCCTTCGTGGGTTGCTTTGCAGTTTTGTGGTGGTACATTGTGTACCAACCTTTTCAGGTACTCGTGTGTTGTAGAGGTCTTGTGGTTTGACCTGCACTTGTTGTATCCTATTCGTTTAAGTAAATCTTCGTTTATAGTTTATTGTGGAATGGATTGGCTTATGGATGCCATTCTTGTTACCTTTATGGGTAAGTTTGCCGATGAGGCTTGTGACCTAGGCAAACTGTGGTTTGGTGGAGCTGTGCTCGTGGAGGTCATATAATGGGACCTTCCATTGTTGTGTTTTACCTTTCTTTAAATAAGCTTTCGATTATGGTTGTAGTATGTGATGGATTGGCCCGCTGTAGCCGATCATGTTATCTGGTGTGTGTAGCTTTAAAATATATCGTGGTTTGGGGTTTAATGGACCAACACTTAGTTGGCTGTCTTATTACCCACGAGGTTGAGGTTCGCCTGTGAAGCTTGTAGTCTGGGCAATGGTTTGCCTATGTGGCTTATAGCTTAGGCACTTCAGTTGTTGGGTGGACTAGTAGGGTGTACTAGTTCTGTGGTTTCACATTCTTTCTGAGGACTTTATGTCATTATCATAATTATGTTTAATCTTAATTGTTGTAATGATGTAAGCATGCCATGGTTGGGTTTTCAATATTGCCAGGAGACCCTATGGGGTCGAGGACTCTTCTGTTTAGTTGTTGAGGTTCTTGGGTGGTTCCCTACTGAGCCTGTGACTTGTTGAGGCTCACTCCCCTACAATTCTTTATAGGGCTTGCGTGTGTTTGGCCTGCAGCGGCGTTGAGTCAGACTTGTACCACCAGCAGTAGTGTAGTAGTTAGTTGTGTGAGCTTGTGCTCCTCGGGGTATGCCCCAGGTAGTTGTACTTTTTAATTGGACATGTATTAATGTAATGGGACAGTTGTAAATTGTTATATGCAGGTATGAGCACATGCACTTTCTTGTGTCTTATACTGTGTAGTTGTCTTTTACTATTATCTGGACACACATGTGTGAGATATCCCTTGCGAGACTACGGTCCGTTCGCGGGAGGCGGATCTGGATATGGAGCCTTAATGGGCATAAATATTCCGGTCCGTCACAGTTGGGGTTGTGGGTAGCAGCTCTTGAGCACCAAAGGTGGAGGAAAATGCCCCAAA
>JACBKR010003725.1:0-27702 GCA_014218235.1 Colocasia esculenta
AGCATTGATATTGCTGTGGTCGTGGACGTAGGAAGGCTTCTCGCCTCCGAACCACGTAAAAATCTGGTGTTCCTGTCTTCTTCTTCCTACTCCTTCTATCTCTCTCTGGTATCTTCGAGTGGTAGTGTGAGAGAGTTGTCGCTGGTCTGAGTGTTGCCTCTCCCAACACAACCAATGATCTCCATCAGACAACAAGGTTTTGGCAAAACCAAAAATAGCAGTACAAGGATGGATCTATCGAGAACCCAATAAAACAGTGTTCATAAAGTTATCTGTGAGCTCATTTACAAGACGTATGTACATATAGCTTCATGTATTGCATTTACAAAGTTATCTGTCAGCTCATTTACAAGAGGGTGAACATCCAGTTCAACTGCCTTACAAAAATGACAAAATATTGTAATACATGACACAAACATCATTAAATGTCTTGTTGTAGCATTGGGTTTCTACAGGTTCTTCTGTTATGGCCTTCTTGCTTGCATCTTGAGCAAATGTATATGTGTTCGGCTCACCTCTTGATGGTATTCGTTTCTTCCTCGGTCGTCCGGGCAATCTCTGTAATCGGCGGCTTCACTTGAATATCATTGATGTTGATACATGGCATGTCATTGTTATTTATGGAGTTAACTGTTGTTGCATAGGCCGCCCTATAAGTTGGTTGTATAGAATGAAGACACATGATCATATAAGGTTTATGAGTAAATCTATAGCTGCACATGCATGTTCACATGGGATCTTGAGAAGTTGCCACTTATGGCAAGAACATGTCCACTCTGGGATGTTCACAACATATGTTTTGTTGCCATTCACCACCTCAAAGAGTCGGCCATCGGAAGGAATGACAGAGTTTTGCTTAGCATTGAACATGATCTTGGCGAAGACTTTCTCAATATTAGGACATAGGGTGGTCTCCCAATTTGCAACTTCTATTCTTCTCCTCTCTCCCATTTCCATTATTTGACGGCGTATAGTCTCCACCATTTGAAGAATGGGAGGGCCACGTGCCAGTTTGATCCAAGCATTAAAAGACTCTGCTAGATTGGAGTACATTTGGCCATACCTGAAAATAGTTAGACAAGTACGTAAAAAGTTGTAGGAACAACTGCTTGGAGACTGGTACATTAAATAAACTTAAGTAGTTACATACTATCAAGTGACACATGTACCTTTCTCCGAGAAATTAGGTTTTTGCCCAAAGTTCAACATCATTTCTGAGTATCCAGTCCTTTGCTTCTGAGGATTTTCGTTCCATTTCCGTCAATGCAGCTACATATTCTTTCATTCAGTGCAAATGCAACCTTGTTGGTGTCTTCACCATACTATCTTTAAGGGCTTTTCAGTATCTTGCTGCAGCTTCAGACATAAAGTTTGCCTTTATGTGCCTTAGACAATATCCATGTGTTGGTGGGACAGTACTCGAACCAGCGACAACTCTCTCACACTACCCACTCGTAGATACCAGAGAGAGATAGAAGGAGGTTGAAGGAAGAACACAGAAACACCAGATTTTACGTGGTTCGGAGGCAAGAAGCCTTCCTATGTCCACGACCACAGCAGCTATCAATGCTTCTTCTCCAAGAAAAAGACACACACATACAGAGGACAAAACCCCCTTTATATACTAGGAGGGAAGGGCGCCACAAACGAGATACACAGGGGAAAGTGTCCTGCCTCTGAACCGCCTCAGAACTGCAAAGTCCTATCCTGGTAAGAGGGAGTCGAATGCTTCATATTTGACATTCGACTGTATGAGTCGAATCCTTCATGTTGACATTCGACTGCATGAGTCGAATCATTCACATCTGACATTCGACTGCATGAGTCGAATCATTCAATCGACTGCTTCATTTCTGACTTTGGCTGTGGCAGTCGAATGCTGAGCCCGCCTGCAACACTTAGTCAAAATTTAGCTTCCGGGGGACCTGACCCCTTATGGAGATCTGCTTCAGAGTTCGGCTCCACATTCTAACACCATGATGGTCCATTGGAAATATTTCAGGAACCACTTCCTTCAAACCTTTTGCTCTATCTGAGATAAACACTGTCGTCTTTCAGTGAGAAGAGCTTTCTTGAGGTTGTTTAAGAACCATTTCCAATTTTCATATGTCTCCGAGTCCGCTATAGCGAATGCAATTGTGAAAAGCTCGTCATTTCTGTTTATGCACTTGCTACAAGAATGACACCTTGCATTTTATCAGTGATATGTGATCCATTGAGAAAAATCATAGGTCGGCAACCAACCTCATAACCATTGCACATGCGGCAAAATACAGAAAATATGACTTAAATCGATGTGTCTCCTCATCCACTACCATATCTATGATACTTCCCGGATTCGTTTCCATTACTCTTTCGGAGGACCAACGAAGCATATCATAACTTGTTCGTACATCTCCCTGCAAATCTCGTACGGCAACTTCCCTACCGCACCAAGCTTGATGGTATGGCACACGCACTCCATAGTCACTAGCAATGTCTTTAACCATATCACATGGACGGTAGTTGGAGTGTGTGCCATTTTTTTTCTTCACTAGCTCACCTATCCATTTTTTTTTGATGCTTGGATAATGTTGGCTCTTCAAATCACAACCACATGGTGGGACATTATTCATGTCTTAATCACAAAATTCAGTCCATCTCCCAACATTGATGCATGGACCCCCGCCATGGACAACCTTATCTTTTGCATCTTGCAGTAAAACGACTCTGATCATTCTTAATATAAAACCAGTCAAACCTCGATATATAGCATAGTTTGTCAGTTCTGTCTGAAAGTGAGCTTTGTCACTAAATATTTGCCTCGTCCCAGTTAATGCATTAGCCCACAATTCACTCTTAGGACGTAAGTGTGTAACTATTCGTATTTGTGTAAGTTACAGATTTACATTAGTATGTTAGTTAGTGTGTAACTGTTACACAGTTACTTTTTAAGTGTGTAACTATTCGTATTTGTGTAGTTACAGACTTAAAGTATGTAAGCTACCATTAGGTAAGTGTGTACTATTCGTATTTGTAAGTTACAGACTTACATTAGTATGTAAGTTACACACTTACGTTGTAAGTGTGTAACTATTCGTATTTGTGTAAGTTATAGATTTTAAGTATGTAAGTTACAGTTAGGACGTAAGTGTGTAACTATTCTATTTGTGTACGTTACAGACTTCCTTAGTATGTAAGTTACACACTTACGAAGTAAGTGTGTAACTGTTACATATTACATTAGTATGTTAGTTAATAATAAATCATTAGTTATAACTACTTGTACTTTATAATCGGTAGTTACAGATGGCATTTACTTAATGTTTTATTAGTAATGTGAATTACTTTTTCATATAGGGACTGTGGATACCAGGTATGCCATTTAACTGGCCGGTCTAACTGGAATTCTATATGGAAGCCCTCAAGGTGGCCGACATTCGACTTGCCATCCATCAGTCCCTGATGTCCACAACATGTTTCGATGTCTATAGCAATCCACACACATGTCAATCTCTCTTCCATTGGTAGAGGAGATAATTTTTGCATTACGTTGAGAATGACTCATTCTGTATTGAGGTCAAACCTGCAGTTCACAGCCAAAGAATGGCGTGATTATTGGCCTTACCCACTGTTGGTGAGAGCTGGACGTTTTTAGAGAGAGTGCAGATAGTCGCCTTCATAGCTGCTGCCCAAGAATCACAAAGTGCACATAAATAATTTCTTAAGGCCATTCAGTCTTTAGCACCCTCGAATGAGCAGCAAGACATTCAAGATTTTGTTGGGCTTTGGATCGCCTTACTTGTGCTAGTTTTTTCTTCTTCACAACAACTACATTTGCTTGTCCGTGGCAATTCTGCATTACGTCACGAATCTAAAGAAAGTGAACAACGTTGATTGGGCAGGTGTTGTGCACCAATTCCTCATGAGCAAGATGACTGAAATTTCTTACGACTTGAAGAAAGACATAGAGAAAAGTCATCTAAAGGAATTTATATTTTGGGATGCTTTCCAGTTCTTGGTGTAGGTCTTCTCTTTCTCAAAACATACCAATAATATATATATATGACAATATATCACAGTAACAAAAAACTTTTATTTTCATGACAGGCGTGGTTCTTGGAGCACCGGAGGAGGATTAAGGCAGAATTTCCAGAGAGGCTTCCACTATCTTGAAGTGGTATGTCGGCAGAGAATGATATATTTGCAGAAATTTCTAAAGGAATGAACCCACACTCTGTAAGACTCTCTATATCACCTCAATCTTTGGTTTAAATTTTATATTTTTATCCATGCTGGTGGTCACTATTTAATCACATAACTTGGTGATGGTCACTGTACCAACCCATAACCTGGGTTGTCGACAGATTAAAAGAGTATGTCGACAACTACTGGTTGAATCCTGGTTTTCGACAGATGTAAGCGTTTGTCGACAACTACTATTTCAATTGTTGGTTATCGATTCATGAAACTTGTTGTCGATAAGTAGTGGTTGAATCCTTAGTTGTCGACAGTAAGTATGTGCCAGCACATAACTTATATGTTTTACATACATTCTCAGATACTCTCCGATCTTACCATTTCTGAGGATGAGGAAACCCAATTTAAAAGCAGAAAATGAAGCTCAAATATCAGCCACCTTGCCACAGCACAGCAGCAACAAAAGAGCAACAGCCAGCAAGCAGCACAGCAATTTTTAGCAACCCACCCAAGCATATAAAATTATCAAATCCTTCTTTCTGACTGACATTATAAGTATGCTTGGACAATAATCAGGATGAAAGAGAGAAAAAAAGAGAGAAAAGCAAAAAAAATTAGAAAAATTGTCTAAGCGAAAGGGAAGAGAAGAAGAACAGGAGAAGGTGGGAAGACATGAGAGGAAAAGGAAGGAGGACAGGTGATGGTGGACATGTCCAAGGAGGAGGGAGGTTAGGAGGTGGACATGTCCCAGGGAGGAGGGAGGTCAAGAGGTGGACGTGATGTCCAAAGAGAAGGAGAAAGGAGGAGAGGAACATGAGGAGCTCCCCATCATGGAGGAGGACGACAGAGAAGCATCAAAGAAGGATGTGGGCCAGGACATGGACACTCATTGCAGGCCCTAGACGCACTGGTTGAAATATTGTGCCTCCCACAGCAACTGCAAAGATGCCTCCAGCAGGGGAAAAAAGAGAAAGTGGTAAAAGCCATCTCACCCTCGTCGCTGACAAGGAGGGTGAAGGAAGGACGAAGGACCAGTCACAGTCCGCTTTATTCAAGGTAGATAAGTAATCTTGTAACCTAACAATTATGTTTCTATATGACCATTTAATTTTCAAATTGTTGTACAAACAATTGTGTAACCAATCCATTGTAATCACATATTTCTGTAAGTGCTTAAGTCATGTATATTTATGGAAGGACTTGGAGTACGATTGGACTAAGGAAGAAGAAGAAGGGTGCAGGAAGATGTTGCAATCATTATGCCTTCCCATTTAACCCAATTAAGCCAGGCATGTCCCCATCAAGCATGTTCCATTGTTCTTTCATAAACTTTCGTTATGCATTTTTGTCTCATGTATTTCTCATAATTCAGTTTGCCCAGTATGAAGTCTGTCGAGATTATCCCGGACGAAAACAACTTTCTATAGATGAGGTTCGGGTTATTGAAACTTCCTTGATACCACCACAATTGATGGGTAATAAACTTTACACTATTATGAATAAGGCGACACAGTTACATCAACTACCATTATAAATAAGTTTGTTGCATCTTGTAGTGACAATGTCTTCGAACCAAAGAAGGATGGCTGGGTGCCTATCTCAACCCAGAGCACATCATTTCTCTCTTGTTTGGAAATTAGTTAGAATCAGCTTAATCGATATGTTCCTTCTTCTAATGCGAAGAAAAAAGAGGATCAACCATCCCAATATTATGAGTATGATTGTCTGCCTGCCTATGGCAAGTTTGTACTCCATTCATAGTATTCATTCTCCCTTCTCCATTTAAAATGAACAGATGACTAATAATAATATTGTGCTCGTCCATGACTTATTATAGGGATGGATAATGGGCTGGAGCGGAACGAAAAAAGAAGGAATACTTGGACTACATTCTCAAAACTGCAGACACTGGTAAAAGACAAAGACATGGTCTTCTCTCCTCCGATGCATTTATAAATCATTGGGCATTGCTGGTCATTAACATTAGAACTGAACAATACGAACTTATGACTCAATGATCCAGCACCACCCTAACATGATTTCAAGACCTATGTAAGTGCCCGTACTCCTCCATATAATCTGTTCAATTCTCATTCATCTAATTCTGTGCAACCGGTTCTATGTATGTAGGAAGTTTGATGTTCACTTATGTATCTTTTATTTACTGTAGGTGAAATTTCTAAAAGAGGTTTTCTTGAAATATTTGGCCTCGATACATCAGAATGGCCGATCGTCGTGCCAACCCCCTTGTCCACAACAAGGAGCTGGGACGACTGTGCACATTTGTGTGCAAGTACATGGAATGCTTATCAAAAAAGAACATAATCGTTTCCGTTCTCCCAGGTAATGTCATAGCACATGTATATACTCCACATCATAGTCTACACAAAATTTTTCTATATTCTCATTCATTTTATTGACATAGGCTGATATGACTTAATTCGGGGGAAGCTGGCACGCCATTATTGAAGAGGTCAATCGACGAGAAGGCACACAAAATCAGCGGTGAAGAAGCAGTGGAAACAGTTGTTTCATTATTAGATGAGGCATAAACATTGACATGTCTTTATAACTTGAAAACAATGTGATCTCTTTATTACTTTAAAACAATGTTCCTATGCTACTATATTTGCAAATGTGTGCAACTGTTTTATTTATCACAGTCTTTAAGTGATGATGTATTTGTAAGAAAATCAGTGTTTAAGTATATGTGTTTTATTAAGAAAAATTTCCGTCCCAAAGTAGTAAATTGGTTGCTGACATGACTGCATCACAAAGGTATAAAATCACAAGTTACGTACTTACAGAGGTTCTAAATCTGTAAGCATGTAGTCCGTCTAAATACAATTGCATTCGGTACGTAAGTGACAATACCTTTCATTAAACCACAAATGTCTCGGTTGTTTGGAAACAATAGTTATCACAATATCATTGCATTCACGGAGTACTGACTTAACAAAGTCATAACAATACTCCAACCGATGCTTAAAAAAGGAAAGGAAAGACAAACTCAAACACTGCATCCACTGATCCCATTTCTACAATATGACGCATCCGAATTCGTCGGTTTTGCCCATTCTCCAAACACGTAAGTGGATGAACATCATACATACGCCTCTTCCCACAATTTGACGTACTCGGTCTAGACTTGCCTGATTAACGAACTGTTGTACACCTACAAAAAAATACATCGTATCATTACAAATAATGCACAACGAGATATTCACACATAAACTTAAAAAGAGAATATGTACATGCTTACCCTTCTTTGCAAGCACCCTGCATTAGCACATATTTCTCATTCCATTCTTATGTAATGAACACATAACCTCTATGTCATCATTCACATTTAAGCAAACGTCATATTTGACTTCTCCAGGTAACTGGTACTTAATACACCAATGAGGACCATTCAAATTCTATCTTTGGAATATGCGTTCCCTTATTTTCGATATTCCCATATCATATTGCACATAAAAATGAACGAATCGTTCCAAATGCACATCGTGCAGAAATCATGTCCAAATTTCTTGAATCAAATAAGCCTGAGATGAACATGAGTTACATATGTTATTTTTCAACAAAGTTTTACAGAGTTACACAGTTACTTACAAGTTGTTACAGAGTTACACAGTTAAGATATGTAACTACTGGAGAACATGTTACACAAATAGAATATAAATAGTTAGACACTTCCGTACAAAAAAATAGTTGGTAAAGACAAAATTACACAGTTAACATATGTACTATTATTTAGTTACTTCTAAATCAGTTACACAGTTACTTACAAATCAGTTACAAAGTTACACAGTTACTTCAAAGTTGTTACACAGTTACACAGTTAACTAGGTAAACTTACAAACTTGTTACACAAATAGAAATAAAAATAGTTAGACAGTTACTTACAAAACAGTAGGTAGTAGTTACATACTACACAGTTAAAATATGTAACTATTTTAAATTGTTACACAGTTACTCAGTTAACTGTGAAACTACTTACAAAGTTCTTACACAGTTACTCAATTATACGATTAAGTGTGTAACTACTAAGAAAGTTGTTACACAATTAAAAATCACAGTTAACTGTGTAACTACTTAGACTGTTGTTACACAGTTACTGACTTACAGAGTTAATTGTGTAATCATTTCGAACGTTGTTACATTTACAACTAGAGAAACTTAGACAAAATACATAATTTTGGAGAGTGACGTGTCCTTTTACTGTACTGTAACTCTGTACTAACGTCGGTAACCAAGAACGGAAATGGATGAAATATCTTGACAAGAAAAATATCTGGCGACTAACGGATGTGGATCTACAGAGGACAAAGGGGATCGATGGAACCAATGTGTATCGAACGCCAAGAAAACTCACCTACAACGGGATAGAAGGAAGGAAGTGAGAAACACTTAGAAACATTCACCGGAAGCCAGAATCTCTGCGTTCCTCTTCGCAGCGCACCCAAACGGGCAACCCTTGTCTGCTCTGCGTTCCTCTTCGCAGCGCACCCAAACGGCAACCCTGGTGTCCTCTTCGCAGCGCACCCAAACGGGCACCCTTGTCTGCAATGCTGCGGCGAGAAGGTTTCCCTCCATTGCCTGCCTTCTTCGAAAGGCATTAAAGCCAAACAGGTCCACGGTCGCTAGGGCTGGGGTAGAATGGGTATTGACCACAACAGGCATCGTTTCGTTAACCCCCAGGGACTGGAAAAAAAGTCCCGCATAAAGCAGGGACCGGGCGTCCATGCAAAAACTGACAGGGATGGGGAAATAAAGGTTCGCCCCTCCCAGGGGCGAATAATTAATTCTCCCTTTTGTTTATCATACATATACATATATATGTATATATATATTATATAGGCTCGGTAGGCATTGGCGTTGAAAGATGATGCTAGATCTTCTACTTGCCCACTAGTGGCTGGGGCCTTCCCTTTGTTTCCCCTTCTGCTATTGTTGCTCATGCGTACCATCTCAGCTTTTTGCTCGCTTTCCTACAAACAGTGCCAAATGGCGAGGGCCAATCTCGAGTCACATGTGATTACTTACCTGCACCGGAGGGTGTGGTGGAAGTTAAATAGGTGTGGGTTTCCTCCTTAGTCCATGCTGGAGTGGTGGACGGTATGGGCAAGAGATGAGAGATAGTAGAGGGAAATGTGGCTTCCTTGACCCTCGATAGAGGGCCACGTCCATCGTATGTTGGTGCCATTGATGTCCAAAATAGAAAAAAGTCTTCTCCAGATATGACCCCCCTGCTCCCCAGGCAGTGGGGCAATCATGAGTCCATAAGCTCCTTTTGTCATGGTCTACCTTATCGCTCCTTCACTGAGGTCGTCATAAAATAAGGTGCACCTAAGCCTCGCTCTTTGTTGCTGCGGGTCGGTTTGGAGTCGAGTTTCTCAAGCAGAGGATCACTTTGGGCTGCGCTTAGTGGCTAGTTGAGCATGTGTACTTTCCAGAGTCATCATCCGGAATCTCTCCACGGCACGAGATGCTGTCCTCAAGTTTCTCCTCTCTCACAGTTGCCTCTATATTGACGTAATGGGGATTGGATGTACGTTCGATGTGGGCCAAGAATGGTGTCTGATTTCTCTAGGATGACTTGTTGGTAAGATGGCCAGGGCTACCTTTCAATTTGGGCCGCATTGGATATGGTGGCTCCTGTTGAGGGCCCACGGATGAATTTCCCCCTCTTCGACGACCTGTGTGAAATTAAACATCCACACTTCCTCACTTCTAAAGATGATCTTATCTATTTCATTAAAAAAAAAAACCTTCAAAACAGCTTACCATTGCCTACAAAGCCAAACAGAAATAATGTGGTCATGCCACAGCTTAGTTTTTTGCTAGAGCAATTTGAATTAAAGCATCGCATTAGTAGTACTACGCTGACATTAGTAAATTGGTCATGAGGTTGTCAGGTGAGATGAGAATTGTGATGATAACGGCAGTGTTAATGGTACGAGGGAGTGCAGAGGAGAAAAACACCAACCCCCATTGGCCACTAACGCTTACTTGTGCCCTATGTTGTATTGTAACCGTTGACACACTTGCTGCAAAAAGGTAATGAAGTCACAGAAAGAAGAAGGGAGCTATTGGATTGGGCGGTGTAATCTCACTTATTGATTGGAGTGGAAGGCGCTGGGGAGCAACCAACTCCATTTAAAAAAAATTAGTGGCTTCCAAGAGGTACGGTGCCCCCAGTGTAATTTTATCTTTCAGAAGATACTTTTTAAGATAGGAGGTGAAAATTAGCCTTGTAAGTACACAATTATTTTTCTCTTATAAAAGACGAAAGGAACCAAATAGAAATACCAACGAATATCCAAATATGTAAGTTTATTCGGAATAAGACTCCATTAAATTACCGTCGTTTGTTAAAACCATTTTCACTTGTCTACTCTAATATATTTGATTTATCTGTCCACCTCTTATCCAATTTACCATGATGATGACACCCTAATAAGAGTTTCCATGGTCCCCTGATCGTCCCGTGCACAATCTTTTTAGGTTTGGTTGTTATCAACAAAATCATAAAAGAAAGAAAGATTCCTATTGTTAAGGCTGTCAATTTTTATAAGATTCGAAACTCATAAAAATATATTCGATAGTTTATAAAATTTCGAATTACGTTTGCGAATCTTATAAGATGCGGAAACGAAAACAAACGTTTCTGAATCTGCAAATCTGATTTTGAATCCGATTCATTTAATTGGAGAATCAACTACATCTATCTCTGGTATTTGACGGCAACCGTAGACATTGTAATGTTTTCATGACTCATATACTTTATTTTGTAAGGGATATTGTAATAGAAGATGGAAAGAAAGTAATCACTGAATAGAGATGTGTGTTAAATTTAGTATTGTATTATAAGTTGTTACTGTTATAGTAACATAGCTCGGCTCCGGCCGAGGTGACTGTTGAGGCGTTTCTCATCAGATGGAGCCGAGACGACCAAGCCGATGGATCCCTTGGAGGCGCGCTTGGCCGACGTGTGACGCTTCTCCCGACGTCCCGATCTGACCTGCAAAGTCCGCCGAGTGGGCTCGGCGGGGAGACACTCCGACGCTCAAGTCAGTTGCTAGCCGAACAGAATGGCGTAGCGTGGGGGAGAAATAGCGTACCTTGGCCTGTGGAGTGTCTCCCCTTTATATAGTGTTAGGACATGTACGTGTGAGCTGGACGAGCCGTCAATCTCGCTGGGGAGTTACCGGGATTCCCGCCGGATTGTGTTCCGTTACTTCCGCCGAGTTGCGATGATTGTGGTTGCCACCTGTAGGCCTAATCGCTGAGATCGTGGCCTTAATGGCCGTTACTGGCGGTTCCGCGAGTCGTGGTGGTTACCTTATTTGTCCGGTGACCCCGTAAGGACTGATGGGGCGCGCGAGGACGCCGAGCTCAAGGTCAGCGCAGCCCGAGCTTTGACAACCCGAGGTTCTCAATGGAGATTTATTTGAAGGTGATATGAGAATGCTCGAGCCGAGATGTGGACAGGCCCGCCTGGGCCGAGCTGCAGATGCCGAGGTCAGATGAACCGAGCTGTGCCGGTATTTGGTGATATAGGAGATGTCAGCCAGTGGCCTTATTGAGGTCGGATGACCCGAGATCCGAGCTGATGGGAATGCCCTGATCAGTTCGGGCGTCGCCCTCCTCGCTGACTGTCGAACCGGGCTGGTCTTCACCCGAGGTGAGGTCCATGCCAATCAGCTAAAGCTGCTGAATGTCGGGCTATCCTTAGAAGTGATCGGCTACACTCGGGGTTGGCTGACCTGCTTGGAAACCCCGTAACATTGGCCCCCTAGGTTCAGGTCGGACCGTGAACGCGGGCTGAGTGAAGCTAATTTTCTTTTTGGAACGTCAGAGCCGCCGAACGTCGCTTCGTCTGACAACCGTCTGGCGCCGCTCCAGAAGCCGTGTCGAAATCATTGCGCTGCCTCGTCCTCCGTGCGCACTCGGCGTTCCTTGCCTCACGCTGATCAGGATCCGAGGGGTCGGCCCCCAGCCAATCCGGTGATGACACGCGGGCCGATCTCGACCTTTGGCTCAGAGGCCGGATCTCTGCCGTTGGATTCGGTTGGCCTCCTGACCCTATAATATTGGGTCTGCTGCCGAAAGCTTGCCCTTGCTTTCGCGCGCGACCACAAACCAGATGACCAGCTGGCCAGCCGATGCGCCGACGTCTCCGTCGTCTGTCCGAGCTTTCTTTCGTCGCTGCTTGCTTCCTTCCGAGGTAAGCGATGTCTTCGAGTTCTCCTTCCTCTCGTCCTCGTCTCCACGAGGGGTCGTCGTCTGGAGGTTCTCCTTCCGAGAACTCTTCTTGCTCACCAGGGGCGGTTTGCTCCGATGGAGCGCCCCCTTCTCCTCGGTCTGATGGCGAGCCGTCAGACCATTCTGATTGTTTCATTGTCGATCCTGAGACTTACGTTCCCAAGGATCCTTCTGCTCATACTTCTGGGGCTCGTCGTCCGGCCGATAATGTCGCCGACGCTCAGTGTGAAACCACCGACGAGACCCTCCAATGGATGAAAACTCATCCCGGTCTTGTATTTCCGGAGGGCTACTCCATGTATCGTGCGAATCAGCTTCGTGCTCACTATGTAGCCGAGGGCGGGGTTTGCATTTATGCTGAGGCCGTCCGAGTTGGCTTCCGCCTCCCTCTGCATCCTTTGCTATCTTTCTCCTCTTCAAGCTGGGAGTTGCTCCGTCGCAACTGACCCCCAACTCATGGAGGTCGGTCGTCGGCTTCTTGGCGGTTTGTGCCCTGGCTAAGGTCCTTCCGACCACACGCCTTTTCTTTTACTGCTTCTCGGTCAAAGCTTTTGGGACTGGCTGTATTTCGCAGCTCGGTCTGGACGGCAAATCCTCGGTCGAATGCCTTCTTCTGTTCACAAATGGAAGAGGCAATTCGTTTTTGTTCACAGCCCGACGGGGTGGCCATTTCCGACCACATGGTCGGCTGTGAATGTTCATCAAAAAGCCTTCCGAGCTCCAAATCTCATCGAAACCGAGCTTGCGGAGTTTGATTCTCTACAGGTGCTGGACCCTCCTGACCTGTTTCAGCTCGATGGATTGTTCAAACTGATTGCCAAGGCCGACAAAGGTCATTTCTTTCCAATGTCTTCCATTTGTGGTTTGTGAATAAGCTAATCAGCCGTTGCTTCTTGCAGTGATGGCCGACAAAGGCAAGTCGTCGGTTGCTCCCGACGTCGGCCGGGGGAGAGGGACCTCTCTTGCTGAACGAGCAGCTCAGAGGTTCGCGGGTCGCGGTAAGAAGAGTGCCGTGAGAGCACCACCGAAGCGCCCAGGGAGGAAACCGTGACTCGTCTCGTCAGACGAGGCGGCGATCGTCGGATCCTAGACCGACGTCACCTCAAGGACGAGAACTACCGGAGCAGCAGGTCTGCGATCAACATGATGCGAGCCCTCAACGACCATCGGGACGCGCTGTGCTCACTGCTACCGAATGGGCTCGCCGGGCGACCCCTGTGGAGAAGTTGGCCCATTCATCGTCCAAAAGAGCCAACGAGATCGTGGAGGAGTACTACGATTCTGTGCAAACTCAATTGGGCCTGGTCGGGGCCTTGTTCAGGAAGGCCAAGAAGTCTCAGGCGGCAGCCGATCAGAAAGTTCTTGAAGCAGCGAGCAAGGCCAAAGAGGCCGAGAAGAGAGCGAAAACTGCCGAGAGGCTCCTTAACGAGGAGCGGCTGAAGGCGAAGAGAGCTGAGGATGAGGCTGCTCGGGTAACCAGGGCAGCTGAGGATCTCAAAGAGACTCTTCGTGCCAAAGAGGAGTTGCTCGAAGCGGCCAGGGCTCGGAGCTCGAGGTTGGCCGAGGAGGAGCGCGACAGGATTATTGCAGAGTACCGCGAATCCGAGGAGTTGAACGAGGAGGTTGACAAGCTCTTCGAGGCGGGATATGACCATTGCATCAAGCGCATCCGAGAACTGCGCCCCGAATATGATCTGTCGGTTTTGGAGGATGCTGCGGACGAGGATGCTGGAGATGCTCTTGACCAAGCTAAAGTCGCCGACGAGGCGCTGGCTGCTACTGCCGAGGCGGTGCTCGGTGCTGATGAGGCTACCGCGACCATTGCTCCCGATCAAGCTACTACTGCCGAGACTCCGTTGTTGCGTCTGATGACATCGTTATTGACTGAATGTCTCGCGATTGTACATGGCAGTCAGCCCTCCAATGTATCTCATCGTTAGTTAATAGAAACTTCCAACTCTTTTGTCTTTGCTCATTTGTTGTTGTTTGGCTCTAGCTATTTGTTACATCGGACGCTGCGCCGGTTTCTGACGATTGCCGAGGCGTCCTTCTTGTACTGCGTGAGTCAAATACGCGCCAGGTGATGTTTCGGTTTCGGTATTTGACGAGTGCCTAAGCGACCTCGTTCAGCGAATACGACGTGTGTCCGTGTGCCGAAGCGACCATGCCGTCGGACGTCATCTTCCAGTTTGTAGAACAACCGTCCATATATCGTTGGACGTCGTCTAATGTATGCCTAAGCAACTTCGCTCGAGCTATGATATACGCGTGCCGAAGCGACCATGCCTTCAAGAGCTCGGAGGGCCGAAGCGACCTCGGACGAGCTACGTACGCGTGCCGGAGCGACTGCGCCTTCAAGAGCTCGGAGTGCCGAAGCGACCTCGGACGAGCTGTGTATGCATGTGCCGAAGCGACCACGCCTTCAGGAGCTCGGAGGGCCGAAGCGACCTCGGACGAGCTACGACACGTGCCGGAGCGACCGCGCCTTCAGGGGCTCGGAGTGCCGAAGTGACCTCGGACGCGCTGTGTACGCGTGCCGGAGCGACCGCGCCTTCAGGAGCTCGGAGGGCCGAAGCGACCTCGGACGAGCTGTGTACGCGTGTGCCGAAGCGACCACGCCTTCAGGAGCTCGGAGGGCCGAAGCGACCTCGGACGAGCTACGACACGCGTGCCGGAGCGACCGCGCCTTCAAGAGCTCGGAGTGCCGAAGCGACCTCGGACGAGCTACGACACGCGTGCTGGAGCGACCGCGCCTTCAAGAGCTCGGAGTGCCGAAGCGACCTCGGACGAGCTACGACACGCGTGCCAGAGCGACCGCGCCTTCAGGAGCTCGGAGGGCCGAAGCGACCTCGGACGAGCTGTGTACGCGTGTGCCGAAGCGACCACGCCTTCAGGAGCTCGGAGTGCCGAAGCGACCTCGGACGAGCTACGACACGCGTGCCGGAGCGACCGCGCCTTTAGGAGCTCGGAGGGCCGAAGCGACCTCGGACGAGCTGTGTACGCGTGTGCCGAAGCGACCACGCCTTCAGGAGCTCGGAGTGCCGAAGCGACCTCGGACGAGCTGTGTACGCGTGTGCCGAAGCGACCACGCCTTCATTTATCGTATGTCGGATTCTCGGTTTCTGGAAGCCGATGCGATCTCGTCCAGAACCTACTTTTCGAGAAATAGTCGTACGAAGGCAAAGGCAAGGAGTGGAGTGACCGGCATACCTCGTCGCCCTCATCGCTGAAGACATTAAGCTTGTGATCGCGGCCTCCTGTTTAGAGGGCTTAGGCTTCCGAGGTTTGAGATGACTGTTAATAGGAACTGCAAGATTACCCTGGACTTCTGGAACTCGTCGGCTCCCGAGCCGACCTCAAATGAATACTGAAGGTCTACGATATTTGAGCTGAGCCGGGCCCCGAGCCGACCTCAGGCATAGGGTTTTTGATCTCCTGGTCGGCCCCCTTGCTGCTTGCGCCAGGCCTTGGCCGCCTTGGCGATTGCGATAAATGCTATAGGGGCTATTTTGTTGTCTCTGTCTGGAGTTATGTTGAGAACAAGAGAGGGGAAACCGTACTGACCTTTGTGACGTGTCCCACAGACGGCGCCAATGTTACTGTTATAGTAACATAGCTCGGCTCCGGCCGAGGTGACTGTTGAGGCGTTTCTCATCAGATGGAGCCGAGACGACCAAGCCGATGGATCCCTTGGAGGCGCGCTTGGCCGACGTGTGACGCTTCTCCCGACGTCCCGATCTGACCTGCAAAGTCCGCCGAGTGGGCTCGGCGGGGAGACACTCCGACGCTCAAGTCAGTTGCTAGCCGAACAGAATGGCGTAGCGTGGGGGAGAAATAGCGTACCTTGGCCTGTGGAGTGTCTCCCCTTTATATAGTGTTAAGACACGTACGTGTGAGCTGGACGAGCCGTCAATCTCGCTGGGGAGTTACCGGGATTCCCGCCGATTGTGTTCCGTTACTTCCGCCGAGTTGCGATGATTGTGGTTGCCACCTGTAGGCCTGATCGCTGAGATCGTGGCCTTAATGGCCGTTACTGGCGGTTCCGCGAGTCGTGGTGGTTACCTTATTTGTCCGGTGACCCCGTAAGGACTGATGGGGCGCGCGAGGACGCCGAGCTCAAGGTCAGCGCAGCCCGAGCTTTGACAACCGAGGTTCTCAATGGAGATTTATTTGAAGGTGATATGAGAATGCTCGGCCGAGATGTGGACAGGCCCGCCTGGGCCGAGCTGCAGATGCCGAGGTCAGATGAACCGAGCTGTGGCCGGTATTTGGTGATATAGGAGATGTCAGCCAGTGGCCTTATTGAGGTCGGATGACCCGAGATCCGAGCTGATGGGAATGCCTTGATCAGTTCGGACGTCGCCCTCCTCGCTGACTGCCGAACCGGGCTGGTCTTCACCCGAGGTGAGGTCCATGCCAATCAGCTAAAGCTGCTGAATGTCGGGCTATCCTTAGAAGTGATCGGCTACACTCGGGGTTGGCCGACCTGCTTGGAAACCCCGTAACATAAGTTATTATAATATATGAGTTGTAGTTGAGACTAATAATTTGTGCATTGATAAATTATATTTTAAATTATGTGATTTTAATTTATAGATCTTATCGTTCTTATGTATTGTAGATCTATGAATTTATGATAATTATCCAAATATTCTTGCACTGTGAATTAATAGATTGATCTAGGATTTTATGATTTGAGATTATAAATTTAGATATCCAAATAATTTGTATATGAGTTATTTATATTTATTAAAATAATATTATAATATATATTAATATATTTACATTTAAAATTATATGATATGAATATATGGATCTACTAATTCATATGTTGATGTCCCATAGATGTTTTCAAATTATCTATTTTAATTCTGATTTTGTTTCCAATTTTCGTAAAAAGTGAAAATACTTATTTTTTATTTCAACATTTTTAAAAAATATAAAAATAAAAATATCTATTTTTAATTTCAAATCCGACCCGCGAACAGTCCTATCTGCACTTCTCCAACTCGGACGCACCGGCGGGCTCCAACTAAGCACGCCGTCGTATGCGGTGCGGATCCAGCCATTTCTGGAGGGGAGTGCCGAGTGGTGCTACTTCGGCATATTCGCCTCCAGACAAGGCGGAGGCTAGATCGGGACCTCCGCCTCTGTGGCGCACCCGCGTTTTCTCGCCATCATCCACGGACGGAAAGCCATCTTGCTTGTCCCAGCCAAGCCTGAGGTCTCTCTCAGCGAATAACCTCATCTGCGTGTCTCCTTCTTCCCTACCCGACTCCCCACTGAGATCTCTTCGGCCGCTCTCCTCCGATCTCCGGCAGAAGACGGCGGCGAACGCCGCCACCTCGGCGTCTGTCTCCGGTTGGACGGAGACATTTGGCGCCGGGAGTGCGATTACTTGTGGGGAATCTTGCGTGCAGGCAGTGGTTCTCCATGGACCTATGGGCCCTTAACCTGAGCAGCAGCGGCAGTGGGGGAGGTGTCGGGGTGGCAGTCGCCAGGGCATCGGCTTGGGGAAGGAGCAGGGAGGTGGTCGTCCCCCTAGAGCGGCGGAGGGCGTCCTGGAGTGTTGTCAACGGGGTGGATGATGGGAGGGTCTCTTCTGTGGTGGGAACGGGATGCTGCAAATGCTTGGCCCTGCGTGCACTGACAAAGGGAGGAGAAGGTCCCCTGGGTACCGATCTCGGGAAGTGAGGGCGTCCGGGAAGAAGAAGGGCCACGGAATTTTCCATCTCATGGTATGGCCCTCATGCACGGCGTTCTTCATTCGCCATGTTCTACATTGGATGTACCTTATTCTCAGTTTGTCTTTACCCGAGGCTGAAAACAGAATCTTTTCACTTGGGAGCTTTCTATTTGGTTATATAGGTGAAAAAGCCTAGTGTTGTTTATTTGAACGATCATGATTTGTTCGTATTTCTTACAATTTAAATAAAAAACGGAGGAAAAAAAAACAGTTTTGGGTGGGTAACTATTGTTTCCATTGTGCTTGGATGGAAACGACTAGAGTGGATGTTTAACTTTGCTGGTTATCTTAATGGAAAAGAAGTCATTCGTAACTTTCGTTGTTCACTTGCATTGGATTTCGAGGTTTAGGCTAAAGAGTAGCTTTGTAGTCCACAGTCTGAAATGAAGATATATACAAGTAACTGTTGATTCTAGGTAGGAAGAGAGGTACTAGCATTGTTCCTGTCCCTACAAAAACTTGATTTGTGTTAAAATTTCTTTGTTCATGTATGGCTGCTCTTATCTGCTGGCAACTTATAGGAAAACACTGCCTTCAAAAAATTTATAGGAAAATCTTGACTTTATCTCTCTGATTCTTTTGCTTAAAGAGAAATGCTTGCTGCCCATCTGGATGGGTATTTCTTACTACCTGTCCAACCTATTTGTCACCCTTAACAGTCATTCGTCACCCTTAGTGGACAAGGGTGACAAATAGCTCTTAAGGGTGACAAATAGGTCATGGCGGGTAGTTTCTTGCTTAAAAAGTCCTAGGGAGCATAATATTGGTGATCATCTATTTGGAGATCAACTCTGTCCCTTATTGCTTTACCGAACTTGTGAAACTATCTTGAAGTATAATTCTTTGTAGGCTAAAGAAAGAAGTCAGTCCTATACTAGCTCATGGGTGTCATTTTATTTCAGGTGATAGTGACCCCTCTGTTCCTGAGGGAGATGATTCTGATGGGAGCAATTCAATTTCTGAAGAAACTAGGCCTGATGGTACTTCTGTCCAAAGGTCCCATCACTTTAAATTGGATTGGCGAACTTTCAGGGCAAACCTTGTAGCTCAAGAAAAAGCAAGTTACCAAAATCAATCACTTTTGCCTCTTTTACAGTCATGATCTTCTGTAGATTGGTTAACAGCTTAAGTTAAACATGACACATAATATAATTTGTAGTGCAAACTCCCTGAATTATTGCTTTAAATCAATGTTTTGGAAGGATCAAGCCTAGATGCATAGGAAGAGCTCATTGCCAAGGTTATCTTTACACTATTCTTCTTGTTTACTATTTGAGTTCACTGATTTTCCTGGATAATCTTTGTCTGCTTCCCAGGTCTTCTTCACCGTTTAAAGATGAATTCCTCCAAGTTTTGACAATTTAAATTTATTTGTGATGAAGGCATCACTTGGGTAGCTTTTCCTGGGAACTTCACATGAGTAACCATGGTTAAATGAATCATTTTACATGAAAGTCCCTTAGAATCTTTATGTTATGAATACCCTCATTGGGAGAATATATATGTCATGGATATCCTTTATTTGGTGATGTTGCTAAAAAGTTTGTATGTAGACTGTGCTACTAAGAGGGTTACTAGTACTATGAGATTTATCTTTCTGAGAATGGTATCATGATTGTACGACTTTAACAAGTATTTTATGCAAATAAATGTCTGACAGGTTTAGGCATATAGAAACCAATTTTTTTCTAAGTTGATAAAATTGAGCGGTGAACACCAAATGATGACAGATCTGTAGTTCTGTGTATAAAATGTTTATCTAATCATATAGTAAAAAAGAGAAGAGAACTAAGAGTGGATTTGGAAATACTTGAGTCATTGAGATGTATTATAAATACACACTTTCCTTTATAATAGAGAAATACTTACTACCTGTCTTAGATGGGTGGCAAAAGCACCCGTCCGGATGGGATTGGCTGTGTGAGACGTGCGTGAGCCCACCCAGCCTGTAAGGTGGACAAAGAACTATTTAAGGTGGACAAATAGATCTACTTGGGGAATGACATTTGAAATGGTGCCCAGCCTGAGTGGGGCCTGCACACCTCTCTTGCAGGTCAATCCCATCCTAGACAGGTAGTAAGCATTTGTCTTTGTAATAATCCTTGTGGGATTGGAAAGTTATTGAAACCCAAATCACATCATGTCATGAGTAACTAATGCTTTTAACATTGCACTTTTAAAATCCTCCATGACTAACAACAGATTTCAAAATCTATCAAATCACAGTTTTGCATTTTGGAATCACTCATGGCTCTCCCCACCCCCACCCCCACCCCAACCCCAAGACAGAAGGGGTGGGGGTGTTGAACATGACCTGCTTCTGTTGGCTGCTTTGGATGGAATGTTTAACCCCATTACAAGTACCAGAGTTGGGGACCACTTCCTTGCCTCAAGAGAGAGATCCAGTGCCATGTAATGACATTCTACTCCATCTCATTCATAAAGAGGCTGGATGGTGGCTGTAGTTGTTGATGGACTTCTTCCATAGAACTTTTGGGAGGATGAGATGGATGTCTCCATAGTTTTCTCTGAGGATGAGGTGCTTGGAGATTAGACTCCAACCTCTAATAGAGTAAGAGGTGTTTGTGGACAGTGGAAATGTTCTAGCTGGTGGTTCTGTTGGACCTTCTCTGAGAGGGACTGACCTCAACAGGAAGGAAATGTGTTTGCAGGTTGGAAACTAACAGCAAGTTTACATTAAGTCTACTTGTAGACTCGTTCAGGATGAGGCCATGGGGGAGTCCAATTCATGGATGGCAGAGTCGGGTCGGCTGGGTGAGTCGGACCCACGACCCCGACTCGGGTCGGGTCGGATCCGTGGATCTGGCCGACTCCAATGGAGTCTGGCCGACCATGGATCGGCCAAGTTTACAAAATGTTAAAAAATTCAGGAAAATCCGAAAAAATCACAGAAAATCAGGAAAAATAAATAAAAATTATTTAAAAATATATAATAATAGAACATTTTGGGTATATCTATAGTCTAGTTGTACATATGTTCATATTACAATACAGAGCAACAGCACTATGATACCTTATTTACCTGAATATCATTTAGTAAATGTTATACTTAAGATATTACATGTAAATAAGGAAGTACCCCCCATTTGAATCTAATAAAAATATCAAAAAAATCATATCTTTTACCAATAAAAAGTCAACTCTCCCATTGAAGAAGAAAATCGCGATTTCGGTGATTTTAGCGAAATGTTAACTTTCTAATCTCTCATAATTTGGCCTATCTAAAAATTTGATAATTCAAATAAACCATATGGAACACTAAAAATCCAAAGTCCGGTAAAAAAGTCAAACGTGCATATGACTTCTCCAAGGGAGCCACTCTCCTACTGACAACACTTAAGTCTGCTTGAGACCTCTCAAGATTTGGTCAAACCTAAGCTATCATCACCTAAACTCATGAAAATTTCACTTTTTAATTGAAAAGAAACTAGAAAGTGACAATTTTCATGAGTTTGAGTGGTGATAGTTTAGGTTTGACCAAATTCTGAGAGGTCTCAAGCAGACTAAGTACTGTCAGTAGGAGAGTGGCTCCCTTGGAGAAGTCATATGCACGTTTGACTTTTTTTACCGAACTTTGGATTTTTAGTGTTCCATATGGTTTATTTGAATTATCAAATGTTTAGATAAGTCAAATTATGAGAGATTAGAAAGTTAGCATTTCGCTAAAATCACTGAAATCACGATTTTCTTCTTCGATGGGAGAGTTGACTTTTTATTGGTAAGAGATATGATTTTTTTGATATTTTTATTGGATTCAAATGGGGGGTATTTCCTTATTTACATGTAATATCTTAAGTAAATGTAACATTTACTTAAATGATATTCAGGTAAGTGGAGGGATCAAGCGTACTGAAGGTAACCTGAGGGAATCGGCCTACATCAGATGGTATAAGGTGGAATCGGGGTGGAGTCGGCTCGACTCCACCTGATTTCGGCCGATTCCACCTAGCCCCATGGGTGGGTCGCTGTCCCCCCCCCCCCCCCCCCCCCCCCCCAGTCGGTCACCAGGGGCCGACCCGACTCAGAGTCAGCCGACTCCCCTCCGAGTCGGCCGACTCCGCTCCGAGTCGGCCGACTTTGCCATCCATGGTCCAATTCCAATTGACAAGCATGTATGATCCCCTAACAGCCCAGGAAAGTGCAAAGTCCTGTGTGGTGGATTTCTCATGGGAAACTTCCTACATGCCACTGGTGAGGGTTCACACACTTCTTGAAGTATATTAATATGTCCTCTTGTTGCCATTGTGGGGGGAGGAGACTAGGCCACTTATCTTTCAAATGTTCCTTCTGATTGGGGCTTTGCAAATAGGCTTTTGTTAAGGCTTATTGTGCACGTGGTCTGCCTGATAGTATGGAGAGGCTTTACATGGATGAGATGGAAGATAGGTTTCCAAAGAATGTAAAAGTTGGTGGCTTTTCTCCACGCAGCTTGGGATGGAAGTGATACAAGGAATTTTATGTAGGAGACAAAGACCTCTAAAAGGACATTACCGTTATCTGTGAAAGGTTGCATGAAGAGGACATACTTTTTGCAATGTAAATGACACACAATCTACTTTCCTGGTTTCTTGGAGGATTAGGGTAAAACACACCTTGTTGGGGAGCTATTGTAGAGAAGGATTTCTGAGAACTCACTCATACCATACTTGTAGGTAAATCCCCTTGTTTTATGTAATAAATTTTCTGGTGCTAACCACCTTAAGAAGAAAATGTTTGCATTGTACATGATTAGTCGATTTAGCCTTAAAGAAGCCACTGAGGGTGCACATTTTGCATCCTATATGGTGATGTGATACCTAACATGCTGCATAATATGCTAGATCTTAGATGTCAAGTATTATGATTAATCCAAGGATTTTGTTCTATTTGTGCTGATTTTTGGTGAATTCAGTGAAAATCCTGTAACGACCTTCCTTATACCGGTACGATTACACCAATCCACGTCGGTATAATGAACATCGCTACAGTGGGACATTGACCCAACACTTACAATAAGCTGAGATGTACACAAATATAGACATAGAACAACGGAAATAAAAGAATTAACTTCATTCTTATTCTATCATCCATATTAGATATCCACAGTCCATATAGCAATAAAGAGAACTAAAGTCCCATAATTGAAATTCTAAATCAAATTACATTGTTCATCTATAATTACACAAGTTTCCAATTACATACTATGAAATGGAAAATACAACGTAGAAATCTCCACAACAAGCTACTCCTCTCGCTCAGAGTCGCTCCTAACGATCTCCTCCAAGGAAGTAGAGTCGTCTGCTACACCTGTACGCCGAAGCAAGAGTGAGTCAACATCCATACACATATCTGATACACATATTGCATGCTTTTATCCAATGCAAGTATAACACATGGAAACCTATATCAATTTAAGCACATGGATTATGGTTAAGACATTAAACAATGTAATATGATCTCTTACACATGCTTTCTACGTGGAATATGTAACATGATTTATAATCAAACATTATTCATGTCATGATAACATTCTACTAATCTAGAGCATGGAATCTAGCACAAGGTAATAGTAATCTAACATGTATTCTAATCATTTCGACATGCTCATTTCACATTCATTTACACAATTAACTTGCTGTTTTAATGCAATAAATTCACAATCATACATGATACCACCTTTTATCAAGCATGGATTGAATGTTAAAACAACTCAAGTTGATTGACAATACTATACAAATTTTGCATGAAACTAGGTACTAATTGAGTAACATATTTAACATGGAATTTAGTCATTCTTTCATGCATTTACCACAAACTCAATTAGTTGCCGTGACACATAGTGACACATACTTCACATATTTCACATTTAGTTGCCGTGACACATAGTGATATTGACAATACTATACAAATTTTGCATGAAACTAGGTACTAATTGAGTAACATATTTAACATGGAATTTAGTCATTCTTCAAATTTTGCATGAAACTAGGTACTAATTGAGTAACATATTCATATTTCACATTTAGTTGCCGTGACACATAGTGATGTGGCACAGCAAACGTGGCGGAGGAACAAGGTCAGCAAACAGAGAGAGAGAGCGACGAGAGGAAGGAGAACGTGCGGATTTGGGGATTCCACCCCTGGGGAATCCACCCCGCTGAGAGACGACAAGAGAGATAGGCGGCTGCTCAATTCTCTATCTTATCATCATTAACCTAAAAATGAGAGGTTACACTTTATTTTATAGTGAGAAAGCCCTAATGGCTCTCACAGTCACAGAACTGCACGAAAATATCCTCAAGCCTAAAAAAGGTCCAAAATCGGACCCTAAAATACACAAAATAAAAAGAACTCAAATGGGCCTCATATAGGCCTTATTACATCAACTAAATACTCAAACTCAAAACAGAAACATGCTAGTGGCCCGACGGCAAGTCGCCAAGCCAAATGGACGCCGTCGTCGCTGCTCGTCGCCTCCGCCTGCGGTAAACCTGGACCCGGTCGGCCCGGTCCAAAGCTCGGGTGTCCCCACCAATACCCCCCGCCTGAGAAGAACTCGACCCCGTCGAGTAAGGGTCCAGACGGCTCTGGTGACGTTCCAAAAGGTCAGGATCATTTGTTGTAGCTCCGTGCGGGTGATCCATGCATCATCAGTGGAAGGTCGACCCTTCCAGCGAACCAGGTAGCGTTGACAGTCCCCGCTCTGGGTGGTGACTACCTGCTCATCAAGTATATGGTCAATCTGCTCACGCCGTGTAGGAGTCATGGCTGGAGGTGGACACTCTGGGGTGGGGTCGCTCACAACGGGAGGTGATGGCTCGAATGGATCACTGGGAATTACCACTCCCATATGAGGCCCATTTGAGTTCTTTTATTTTCTGTATATTTTTGGGTCCGATTTGGACCTATTTTTAGGGCTTGAGGTTATTTTGGTCTTTGGATGTATTAGTGAGGACTCGGGTGTTCCCACCAAGGTATCAAAACTCGGCCGGCTCAGGATCGGATCACCCGAGTTGGCTCGGTTTTGGCCCTCCCGATCCGAGCTGGGGTAACCCAGCCGGTCCCTGCGCGCGGATCGTCCGGGCTCGACAGGCTCACCGAGCCCGGCCCGATCCGCCGCGAACCGGGCCGGACCGGGGCGATCCGGCTCTCAACGGCTAGTTTTGAACTAGCCGTTTCTAGCCGTTGGGGGGCGCTCCCCAATGGCCAGAAACGGCTCTTTTTGGCCTTTGGAGGCCTTGGGGTCTATATAAACCCCCTAAAGACCCCCATTATGCTCAAGTGTTGAGTTCTCCTCCCCTCCTCTCAATATTTTGGGCATTCTCTCTCTCTCGGGCGCTATTTTGCACTATTTGGGAGGCGATCTCATCTTTTACGCTCTTGCGCTTCGTCTTCGACTCTTCGGGCTTTCTCACACACACTCTCGGCCCGAACTCTTGGCTGCGATTCATCTCCCTCTCTCTCAGCCGCAAAAAAAATTATTTATTTTCTATTTTTTTATTATTTAACTTCTTTTTTTGTGTTCTAAGTGATGGCCGCCGAAGGTGGTGCTGCTCCGACTCCTCAATCTTCAAGCAACCCTCCCAGCGCCGATCCCGCTTGGGCTCATGGTATCGTTGTGGACATGGTTCGAAAGAAGGTCCAATGCAAGTATTGTAACCGGGTCTTATCGGGCGGCGTATGGCGTTTGAAACAACATCTAGTGGGAATTAAGGTGAGGTGGCACCATGTTCGAGAGTTTCTGCTGAAGTTCGAATACAATTTTGCCAATATATGAAGGAGAAAGAGACATCCAAAGCAAACATTAGTAGAAGACGGCAAGAAATCTGGGAAGAATTTGAAGATTTGGAGACAGTGGGTGCAAGAGGAAGGAGCAAGAAACACGGCATTAGCATTGCAGATTTGGAGACAATCGAGGAAGATGTAGATGATGAAACACCGGAGTCAAGCGATAATGTCGTATACCAAACTTCTAATGACTCCACATCGAAGACAAGTACTCCTAGTGAGGGATCCGATCATGGAGGAGATGTCAGCAGTGTACCGCCACCGGCACCGCCACCAGACCTTATTGTATTCACCGGAGAGGAAGATTTCACCCATGCTACTCAAGATCAACATCATGGGAGTAGACAAGGGAGGGAAGCAGAAGCACAAACCTCAAGTCAACAATATGCACGGAAGGGGAAGAAAGTGGCATCTCAATTCCAAGGGCAAGGCTAAGACCAAGGCCGACAAGCATCCGAAGATTCGGGATACAATCCCAACTTCATTCCGCATAGACGGAATTGGTTAATGAAGAAGAAGAAGATGCAAGAGGAGTGTGAGCGTCAAGAAAAGCTACGGATGGAGTTTGAGACTATGGAGCAAGCCTCAGATACATCATCTTATGCTTCTACTGAAGGATACTAGCAAGGGCAGGGAGGCTACTTGGCATGTCCTCAATATCCGGATGCATCGTATTACATCAGAGGCGGAGCATATGTACAATCCACTGAGTCTGATTCGCATTCACATGACTCATATGAGTCATATGGCTCATATCAAGTGCCTGAAATACCTAGATACACACCAATTACTATCATATATGCAAACACGGATGCATATAGTCAATATTTGACTCAATTTAAGGCATATTACCAACATTATATGTCTTGGACAGATTATGTAAACCTTATGTCCACACAATATAATGTACGATTCTAATAAATATAATTATATTGCTTTTTCTCAGTACCAATGATGTATTATGTCCTATTTTTTCATGTATTTCAGTTCATAAATATAATGTTTATAATTTTCATATTTTTTCTATTTTTTTTGAATTTTTTTGAGGGGGCCGATCTAGCCCCCTTTAGCTCGGCCGGGGTCGGGATCAGCTGGTGGATCGGTTTGGGGCCGGCCGATCCGATCCCGATCCCCGAGTTCTTGAACCTTGGTTCCCACCACATAGTCCAAACCACCACTAGGACACACAATACACATTCACATACCTATCACCTAGGCAATATAGTGATAGATCTTGGTTAACTGCGCAGAACCGAGAGAAGCACTCTCCACCCTAACCAGTGGTACTTGTCCATCTCTAGGATTTCATCTTATTTGCCCATAGGATTTCACACTATGAACCTTCCCGTAGGGACTTTACTACGGTAGGGTCCCACAGCCCTCTATGGTAGCAGTGTTACACACGGCACAAGTTTTTATATACTTCACATTTTTTTACACATTGTTTGTACATCGTTTAATATAATTATGTCAAATTCACATATATGCATAGGCTTCAGTTTTCCTGGCATGATACTATTGTTCACAGTAAATAAATAGCTCACATCATGATTCTATACATGCTGTAAATATTAAATTACACAGATTGAATTTACCATGCTCATTATATTGATTTTCCATGATGTAACAAGAATCACACTTACTGTCATCAGAATGAATTCAAATTTTTATCGCAGGTTATAAACAGACAGTATGTTACATGCTCAATTTTCCAAAAATTC
>JACBKR010003726.1:0-27622 GCA_014218235.1 Colocasia esculenta
CAGTAGCAGTTGATCCGATGGGTAACATCCGATGTCCGTGTTCGGCTTGTAAGAACAGAAAGTGGATATCGACATGGGATGTGCAACATCATTTGTATAGGAGAGGATTTGTTGCCCATTATGAGTTATGGTCGTCTCATGGTGAATTGAATATTCAGTCGTCTGTACCAGCTAATTACTTTACCTCCACAGTACGTACGTAGACATGGTTGTCGATGCTGCTGGTCCGGAGTTCAATATTCATGAAGATCAAACAAATGAAGAAGTGCCGAATGATACAGCTCAAAGATTTTATTAGTTACTTCGAGATGCTGATGAGCCATTATGGGATGGTTGTGAGAAGCATACACGGTTGTCTGCAGTGTCGCATCTACTGAATTTGAAATCTGAATTTCATATGAGCGAGAGTTGTTTTGATCGGCTTCTCTTACTCGTCATTAGTATGCTTCCTCAATCAGAGAGGTTACCTGCTGATTTTTACCGTGCGAAGAAGATGGTGATGATCTGGGGCTTGGTTTTATGAAAATTGATGCATGTCCGAATCACTGTATGTTGTACTACAAAGATGATGCAAATAAGACATCATGTTGTATTTGTAAGCATGATAGATTCAAGCCTAAGAGAGAGGACAAGTCAAAGCAGAAGGATGTTCCATATAAGTCATTGTGGTACTTTCCGATCACACCTAGATTGCAGCGGTTGTTCATGTCCCTGAAGACAATGGACACATGACTTGGCATGCAGAAAGAGTACGTCGTGACAATCTTGAAATGAGTCATCCTGCCGATGGTGAAGCTTGGGATCATTTTAGCCATACTCATCCTTACTTCTCAAGGGATCCACGCAACGTGCGGCTGGGTTTATGCATAGACGGTTTCAATCCAATCGGAGGCTCAGTGGCATCTTACTCATGTTGGCCAGTATTCTAACACCGTATAACCTTCCGCCAGGCATGTGCATAAAGCGTGAGAATCTGTTCCTTTCATTGCTGATTCCGGTCCAAAAAGTCCAGGAAAAATATAGACATATCTCAGACCGTTGATTGATGTACTAAAATTGTTATGGTCAGATGGGGTTCTCTCTTATGATGCATCCAGAAAACAGAATTTCAATTTGAAGGCTGCATTAAAGTGGACAATAAGTGACTTCCCAGTGTACGACATGTTATCTGGCTGAGGCACACATGGGAGGTTGGTATGTCCTTATTGCATGGAGGATTCTAAATCATTCGTATTGAAATCTGGGGGAAAATCATGTTGGTTCGATTGTCACCGTCGGTTTCTATTGAGTGACCATCCTTTCCAAAAGCAAAAGGATTCTTTTATGAAAAATACAATTGTGATGGAGGAGGTAGATATGGAACGGGTGTCTGGTGGAAACATGGCGAGGCGGGTCCAGAACTTACTGACTGTATCACAACTGCTGGTAGTACCCGACAAATCTCCGCTTTGGGAAGGATCACAATTGGGTGAAGCAAAGCATATTTTGGGAATTGCCTTATTGGTCAACACTTTTGATACGACATAACCTAGACGTCATGTATATAGAGAAGAATGTTTTTGATAATGTGTTCAACACAGTTATGGATGTCAAAGGCAAAACGAAGGATAACATCAAGGCACAAATGGATTTGAAAGTACTTTGCAGACGTCCAGAACTAGATCTGTAACATGTTAATGGAAAAGTGGTGCAACATAAAGCTTCATATGTGCTTGGGGCTAGACAGATTAAGGAAGTGTTGCAATGGTTGAAGCAATTGAGATTTCCGGATGGATATGTCTCGAATATTGCCCGTTGTGTAAATGTCAACGAGGGGAAAATATACAGAATGAAGAGTCATCACTGCCATGTTTTCATGCAAAGACTGATGCCACTTGCTTTTCGTGAGTTGTTGGCGAAGCAAATATGGGGAGCAATGACTGAGCTGAGTCAATTCTTCAGAATTTTATCTGCATCAGAACTCAGACTTCATGACTTGCAAAATATAGTGCAAAATATAATACAGACAGTCTGCAAATTAGAGAAGATATTTCCTCCAGCATTCTTTGATTCAATGGAGCACCTGATCATCCATTTACCATATGAGGCTAGGGTCGGAGGACCAGTACAATTTCGATGGATGTATCCGTTTGAGAGGTATATTCCTATATCTCAATTTATTCACATTACGATGATACTTTATATTTCATATGTATTCATTTGAATTATTGTCGTAGGTGCATGCACGATCTTAAGATGAAAGTCCGCACAAAGCAAGCACAAGTTGAGGGCTCCATTACCCAGGCGTACCTTATTGAAGAGATATCGAACTTTTGTTCGATATACTTTGACACGGAGATCCGAACCCGACACACTCAACCTCCACGTAATGATGATGGTGGAGATTCTAATGTGTCTGACCGACTTTCTGTGTTCAAGTGTCCCCGGCGAGCATTTGGATATTCTTCTACTCACGCACTCGAAGACAGAGAGTTAGTAGCTGCTGAGATCTACGTATTTATGAATTGCGCAGAACTAGACCCTTACATTGAGTAAGCTCTCAACACTAATGAAATACATCATTTGCGAGTAATACTGCAGTACTTAGAGGTTGTGTGACATTTACATTGCAGAGAGTTTGACTCGGTCATACTGCAACGGAATCCACGTCTGACTGACGTGCAGGTTGAAAAGGAACGAGAGAAGTCTTTTCCTACTTGGTTAAGATCTCGAGTAAGTGTCTAAATATTTTGAAGCATAAGTGTTATGCTTATATGCATACTTAGTTGGCAAATTTGTCATTGTCTGTCCCTTTTTTTAATAATAGGTTGAACAAGGTTTGGTTACTGATTCAAGAGTACAAGAGATCAGTTATGGGCCCTCGAAGATTGTACGCGTCTATCCAGGCTACATTGTGAATAGATACCGATTTCACACGAGGGATTATGGACGGAATAAATCTATGATGAACAACGGCGTATGTGTGAAGGGAAGTGCCTACAATGAAAATGAAATAGACTATTATGGCATTCTCGAAGAAGTCATTGAACTGCATTTTTTGGGACAAGACAACAATGTAATTCTCTTCAAGTGTCATTGGTTTGATCCGACCTCCATTCGTAATGACACAACATATGGGATTGTCGATGTCAAGCATAAGTCCAAGTTGAGTACGTATGAGCCATTCATTCTGGCGGCACAAGCCCAACAGTTTATTATTCAAATTATTCATCCCTCAAATTGAGAGATTGGTGGCTACATGTAGAGTGAAATCAAGGCTATTCCCTGAGTATGAGCTTCTCCAGGCTGATGATGACCTCGAAGGTGTTAATGACAATTTTTGCCAATCAGATCAGAGTGACGTACGAGAGTTGGCAGCTTCTACGCAGTTCAATGTTGATGATATAAATGAAACAATTTGTTTATATAAGGATAACGAACAAGAAGAAGTTGACCCAAATGCCCTTGAGCGAGAGGTGAGTCTGATGTGGAGGAAGAGTCCCGACATGATGAGGACTAATTCGAGGAGGATGACGAAGATGATGCTGAATTAAACATATCTTCAGCATCTGATGATGAATATAGATAATATACCCTACATTTTGTAAGAACTTCGTGTTGTTGTTAATTATATTATTCAATAGCTACTTTAAAAATCAGACTTCATGACATGTTATATCTTATTTATCTCAATAGAGATATGGTACGTGGAGGACGGAGTCGGACGGTTTTCACGTCCGTAGGCCGAGGGTCCGCGTCCCCATCCACGACAGGTATATGCATATGTACACACAAGAGTTTTTATATTATTGCTCATATTAAATTCATATTTTCTAACGTACATACAATTTTGCAGGGATTGCCTCCCCGTCCCCGCCGGTCGTCCGGTGACAGGTATATGCATATGTACACATAAAACTCTACATATTATTGTTCAATTAAATTCACGAGATCTAACGTACATACAATTTTGCAGGGACTGCCTCCCCGTCCACGCCGGTCGTCCCAGTGACAGGTATATGCATATGTACACACAAAACTCTACATATTAGTTCAATTTAAATTCACGAGATCTAACGTACATACAATTTTGCAGGGACTGCCTCCCCGTCCACGCCGGCGTCCCGGTGACAGGTATATGTATATGTAAACAAAAAATCTATATATTATTGTTCAATTTAAATTCATATTTTCTAATATGTATATAATTTTGCAGGGACCGCCTCCCCGTCGACCACGCGAGTAGCAGCACCACTTTCCCTTCTTCCTTCACCACCAGGTACATGTATGTATTTCCATAGATTAGTATGTTTCTTTTCTTCCAATTTATACAACAATAGTGTACTTAATTGTTTTCAACAGAGGTGGAGAGCCAGCATCCAGCAGCAGATGAGGAGGGGCCTCAGCTACCAGGACGGCAGCCATGTTGGATCTCAGGGTAAACTTGATCACTTGAAAAACTACTATTTGTTATTTATGTTATACATTTCATGTACAAAATTAATGTGCAATTGCAGGAGGAAGATAGATCCCGGTTCTGCTTCCCACTATATTACGACGCTGGTCCACGCACATATTCTAGGACCAGTGGATGCATGGAGAGAGATCCCGGTGCCCGTCCGAGATTTATTATTTGACATGTTCACGGTATTATTAATTTTTACTGATTTGAAGTCATTTATTTAATTACTATCTCTGTTAGTGCAGACAGTTGAGTAATTTTATTTCATTTTTACAGCGGAGGTATGCGTTCACGAGACCTGAGGATCTCCCTCGAGCTCGAGCCGTCTGGGAGTCTACTGCCCAGACTAATTTAAGAAAGTCGATGTGAGAGGCCCGGGACAAAGCAATGAAGACTACATGCAACCGGGATCCTATGGCTTGGCTGCATTACGGCCCTGTTTGGCTGAGGAGGGACTATTGGGAGTCCCTTTGTGAGCGTTGGGCTATGGACCATGGCAGGAGCGGTCACAGGCGGCAAAACGCAACCGATCAACTCATACGGAGACGAATGTGCATACTAGTGGGTCCATATCTTATGCGACCCTAAAACCAAAATTGGTAAGCATATTATTGTTCAATTGTTTAATACATTGATTATTATTGTGAAACTAACTAATTTTGTTGAATTGTAACCATCACGAGCTCGAGTGTGCCCCTACTTTTCGCGAGTTATTTGATCGGACTCATAAGCGGAAGGGGACGGATGACTATGTCAGCGAGAGTGCTCGCACGATTTCTGTAAGTCAAACTATAAATTTTGAATTCAATTAAGATATTAAAATAATTTTTTTCAATAATTTAGTTTTAATTTGTTCTGCAGGAGACCTATGACAGGACGATGGCGGATCGCTATGTAGAGGGCACTCCCCAGCCAGACTTCGATCCGGAGGCTTGGGTCGACGCAGCGGGAGGGCCGAGGAAGGGTCGAGTGTATGACTTTGGGGATAGCCTGGATACTACTCCAGTGTTGTCCTCATATGCGAGTTCGGTCGCTCATCCGGCATACGCGAGTTCATCTGCTGCGTCGCCCGTCAGTGGTGTAGAGGAGATGAGAACCCTCATTCGGGAAGTGCTACGGGAAGAGCTAAAGACGCACTTCGGCGATATAGTTCAGCAATTGATCTCAGCCATGCAGGGAGTACGCCCCTTACAGCCAGCCCCTCAGGTCAGTATTACTATTAATTTCATATACTTTGAATGAAATGAAACTACTAAAGAATGTCAAAACACAAGTTGTAACGACGGATCTAAAAAAAACCCAAGTCTAAAAGATTAAAACACACAATCTAGGGGTCGAAAATCCCAAATAGGGATCTGATCGGCGTGTCGTTCGCTCCGACACGACCGGGTGGGTTCAATTGACGTGTGCGAACTGACGGAATCCAATTTGGATTCCGGATTGGGTTGGGCGTTGAAATGATGGATCTACAAAAACCTGAGTCTAAAGGGTCAAAACACACAACCCGGGGGTCCAAAATTCCAAATAGGGATCTGATCGGCGTGTCATTTACTCCGACACGACCGGGTGTGTGAAAGTGACGTGTGCGAACTGACGGAATCCGATTTGGATTCTCGGATTGGGTTGGGCGTTGAAATGACGGATCTAAAAAAATCTGAGTCTAAAGGGTCAAAACACACAACCCGGGGGTCCAAAAATCCAAATAGGGATCCGATCGGCGTGCCGTTTGCTCCGACACGACTGGGTGGGTTAAAGTGACGTATGCGAACTGACATAATCTAATTTTGATTCCCGGATTCGGTTGGGCGTTGAAATGACGGATCTAAAAAAAATCCAAGTCTAAAGGGTCAAAACCTACAACCCGGGGGTCCAAAATCCCAAATAGGGATCCGATCGGCATGCCGTTTGGTCCGACACGACCGGGTGGGTTAAAGTGACGTGTACGAACTGACGGAATCCGATTTGGATTCCCAGATTGGGTTGGGCGTTGAAATGACGGATCTAAAAAAAATCCAAGTCTAAAAGATTAAAACACACAACCCGGGGGTCGAAAATCCCAAATAGGGATCTGATCGGCGTGTCGTTTGCTCCGACACGACCGGGTGGGTTCATATGATGTGTGCGAAGTGACGGAATCCAATTTGGATTCCCGGATTGGGTTGGGCATTGAAATGACAGATCTAAAAAAAACCTGAGTCTAAAGGGTCAAAACACACAACCCGAGGATCCAAAATCCCAAATAGGGATCTGATCGGTGTGTCGTTCGTTCCGACACGACCGGGTGGGTGAAAGTGACGTGTGCGAACTGACGGAATCCGATTTGGATTCCCGGATTGGGTTGGGCGTTGAAATGGCGGATCTAAAAAAAACCTGAGTCTAAAGGGTCAAAACATACAACCCAGGGGTCCAAAAACCCAATATAGGGATCCGATCGGCGTGTCGTTTGCTCCGACACGACTGGATGGGTTAAAGTGACGTGTGCGAACTGACAGAATCCAATTTGGATTCCCGGATTAGGTTGGGCGTTGAAATGACGGATCTAAAAAAAACCCAAGTCTAAAAGATTAAAAACACAACCTGGGGGTTGAAAATCCCAAATAGGGATCTGATCGGCGTGCCGTTCACTCCGACACGACCGGGTGGGTTCAATTGACATGTGCGAACTAACGGAATCCAATTTGGATTCCCGGATTGGGTTGGGCGTTGAAATGACGGATCTAAAAAAAACCTGAGTCTAAAGGGTCAAAACACACAACCCGGGGTCGAAAATCCCAAATATGGATCTGATCGACGTGTCGTTCACTCTGACACAACCGGGGGGTGAAAGTGATGTGTGCGAACTGACGGAATCCGATTTGGATTCCCGGATTGGGTTGGGCGTTGAAATGACGGATCTAAAAAAAACATGAGTCTAAAGGGTCAAAACACATAACCCGGGGGTCCAAAACTCAAATAGGGATCCGATCGGCGTGCTGTTTGCTCCGACACGACTGGGTGGGTTAAAGTGACGTGTGCGAACTGACGGAATCCAATTTGGATTCCCAGATTGGGTTGGGCGTTGAAATGATGGATCTAAAAAAACCAAGTCTAAAGGGTCAAAACCTACAACCCGGGGGTCCAAAATCCCAAATAGAGATCCGATCGGCGTGCCGTTTGGTCCGGCACGACCGGGTGGGTTAAAGTGACGTGTACGAACTGACGGAATCCGATTTGGATTCCCGGATTGGGTTGGATGTTGGAATGACAGATCTAAAAAAAACCCAAGTCTAAAAGATTAAAACACACAACCCGGGTGTCGAAAATCCCAAATAGGGATCTGATCGGCGTGCCGTTCGCTCCGACACGACCGGGTGGGTTCAATTGATGTGTGCGAACAAACGGAATCTAATTTGGATTCCCGGATTGTGTTGGGCGTTGAAATGACGGTTCTAAAAAAAACCTGAGTCTAAAGGGTCAAAACACACAACCCGGGGGTCCAAAATCCAAATAAGGATCTGATCGGCGTGTCGTTCGCTCCGACACGACCGGGGGGTGAATGTGATGTGTACGAACTGACGGAATCCGATTTGGATTCCCGGATTAGGTTGGACGTTTAAATGACGGATCTAAAAAAAAACCAAGAAACGACGGATCTAAAAATAGTTTCTAATTAAACTTGAGAAATAATCACATATTTTAAATTAATTTTTGAAAATAATGTATGTATATTAATTTTTATAATGTTTCTCATATTAATTTTTTTTTAATATAGGATCCACCTCCGGCACCTGACGATGGGACAGTAGACGATCCTGCAGATCTGTCCTGATTTTTTGTATTTATTATTATGTATGATTTTACAATTGTTATATTTTATGATTTAATGTTGATTGTGAGTATTGTGAAATTTATGAATATTGTAGCAGTTTGAAACCATTGTTATTTCTCTATTTTTTTAAAAAAAATTACAGAACTTTCCGACGGAATTTTCGACGGATAGTATTCTGTCAGAAAATAGATATTGCTGACTGAAAAACCCGTCGACATTTCTGTCTAAAGTTCTGACGGATTTTTTTCCGACGGATTTGTTAGTCCGAATTTACCGACGGAAATGCCGACAGAATGGTCCATTCGTCAATATTGACCAAATTTCCGACACATCTTCCGACGGTTTCTGTCGGAAACTTCCGACCATTTTTCGACGGATATTTATGTCGGTATTTCCGACAAATTTCCGACAGAATGTTTTTCCGTCGGTCATTTCTGACAAGTTGTTTCCGACGGATTAGTTCCGACACCGTTCGACGGAAAGCTGTCGGAAGTCTCTGTTTCCGACGGATTACCGTCGGATTTTCGACGGATTCTGTCTGTCGGAAATCCCATAATTTCTTGTAGTGCTAGAGGTTCACTACAAGAAAAAGCGATATTACCGACGGACTGAATCCGTCGGAAATCCGTCGGTATTCCGTCGGAAAATGCGCCTTCCGACCGCTTTCCGTCCAAAACTCGTCGGAAACTTTCCGTCGGAAATAATTGGTCAGAACTTTCCGACGGATGAAAATTCCGTCGGAATTCGGTCGAAACCTCCGACAGATTTTCTCCGTCGGTAAAGGCGTCAGTATTTTGCCGACCGAAGTACCGACAATCTTTAACCGTCGGTAATGTATATTTTCCGACGGATACTTATCCGTCGGCCAATCCGTCAGTATTTTGCCGACGGATGTGCCGACGGTATTTCTTCGTCGGTAACTTATAAGTTCCGACGGATGCTTATCCGTCAGCCAATCTGTCAGTATTCTCCGATGGCATTACCGACGGTATTTTTCCGTCGGTAATGTATACTTTCCGACGGAAACGTAGCGGTCGAAAATTCCGTCGGAACATACACATTTTTTTTTAAATAAACAAATAAAAATACATTGCTATAATGTCAAACCTGATATAATATTCATAATTTAACAAATACTAACAATCAACATAAAATCATAAGATACAATAAATATAAATCATATAGCATAATGAATACAAAAATCAACATAGATCTGCTGGATCGTCTACTGTCCCTGCCTCGTCATCGTCTGGAGCTGGATCCTATATTAAAACAAATTAAAATGAGAAACATTAATAATAAATAAAAGAAATACAGTATTTTCAAAATGAAATTTAAAACATGTGATTATTTCTCAAACTAATACAATAATATTTTTAGATCCATCATTTTCTTGGGTGTTTTTAGATCCGTCCTTTGAATGCCCAACCCAATCCGGGGATCCAAATTGGATTCCGTCAGTTTCTACACGTCACTTTAACCCACCCGGTCGTGTCGGAGGAAAACGGCACGTCGATCCGATCCCTATTTGAGATTTTGGACCCCCGGGTTGTGTGTTCTGACGCTTTATATATACTTGGTGTTTTTTAGATCCGTCCTTTGAATGTCCAACCCAATCCGTGGATCCAAATTGGATTCCGTCAGTTCCCACACGTCACTTTAACCCACCCGGTCGTGTTGGAGAAAACGGCACGTCGATCCGATCCCTATTTGGGATTTTGGACCCCCGGGTTGCGTGTTTCGACCATTTATATATGCTTGGCCGTGTTTTTAGATCGGTCCTTTGAATGCCCACCCAATCCGGGGATCCAAATTGGATTCCGTCAGTTCTACACGTTACATTAACCCACCCGGTCGTGTCGGAGAAAACGGCACGTCGATCCGATCCCTATTTGGGATTTTGGACCCCCGGGTTGGGTGTTTTGACGCTTTATATATACTTGGGTGTTTTTAGATCCGTCCTTTGAATGCCCAACCCAATCCGGGGATCCAAATTGGATTCCGTCAGTTTTACAAGTCACTTAACCCACCCGGTCGTGTCGGAGAAAACGGCACGTCGATCCGATCCCTATTTGGGATTTTGGACCCCCGGGTTGTGTGTTTTGACGCTTTATATATACTTGGGTGTTTTTAGATCCGTCCTTTGAATGCCCAACCCAATCCGGGGATCCAAATTGGATTCCGTCAGTTCCCACACGTCACTTTAACCCACCGGTCGTGTCGAGAGAGGAAAACGGCACGTCGATCCCTATTTGGGATTTTGGACCCCCGGGTTGCGTGTTTTGACGCTTTATATATGTTGGGCGTGTTTTTAGATCGGTCCTTGAATGCCCAACCCAATCCGAGATCCAAATTGGATTCCGTCAGTTCCCACACGTCACTTTAACCCACCGGTCGTTCGGTGTCGGGAAAACGGCACGTCGATCCGATCCCTATTTGGGATTTGGGACCCCGGGTTGCGTGTTTTGACCATTATATATGCTTGGCCGTGTTTTTAGATCGGTCCTTTGAATGCCCAACCCAATCCGGGGATCCAAATTGGATTCCGTCAGTTTCTACACGTCACTTTAACCCACCCGGTCGTGTCGGAGAAAACGGCACGTCGATCCGATCCCTATTTGGGATTTTGGACCCTCGGGTTGCGTGTTTGACCATTTATATATGCTTGGCCGTGTTTTTAGATCGGTCCATTGAATGCCCAACCCAATCCGGGGATCCAAATTGGATTCCGTCAGTTCCCACACGTCACTTTCACCCACCCGGTCGTGTCGGAGAAAATGGCACGTCGATCCGATCCCTATTTGGGATTTTGGACCCCCGGGTTGTGTGTTTTGACGCTTATATATACTTGGGTGTTTTTAGATCGTCCTGAATGCCCAACCCAATCCGGGGATCCAAATTGGATTCCGTCAGTTCCCACACGTCACTTTAACCCACCCGGTCGTGTCGGAGAAAACGGCACGTCGATCCGATCCCTATTGGGATTTGGACCCCCGGGTTGTGTGTTTTGACGCTTTATATATACTTGGGTGTTTTTAGATCCGTCCTTTGAATGCCCAACCCAATCCGGGGATCCAAATTGGATTCCGTCAGTTCCCACACGTCACTTTAACCCACCCGGTCGTGTCGGAGAAAACGGCACGTCGATCCGATCCCTATTTGGGATTTTGGACCCCCGGGTTGTGTGTTTTGACGCTTTATATATACTTGGTGTTTTTAGATCCGTCCTTTGATGCCAACCCAATCCGGGGATCCAAATTGGATTCCGTCAGTTCCCCACGTCACTTTAACCCACCCGTGTGTCGGAGGGAGAAAACGGCACGTCGATCCGATCCCTATTTGGGATTTTGGACCCCCGGGTTGTGTGTTTTGACGCTTTAATATACTTGGGTGTTTTTAGATCCGTCCTTTGAATGCCCAACCAATCCGGGGATCCAAATGGATTCCGTCAGTTCCCACACGTCACTTTAACCCACCCGGTCGTGTCGGAGAAAACGGCACGTCGATCCGATCCCTATTTGGGATTTTGGACCCTCGGGTTGCGTGTTTTGACCATTTATATATGCTTGGCCGTTTTTAGATCGGTCCATTGAATGCCCAACCCAATCCGGGGATCCAAATTGGATTCCGTCAGTTCTACACGTTACTTTAACCACTCGGGTCGTGTCGGAGAAAACGGCACGTCGATCTGATCCCTATTTGGGATTTTGGACCCCCGGGTTGTGTGTTTTGACGTTTTATATATACTTGGGTGTTTTTAGATCCGTCCTTTGAATGCCCAACCCAATCCGGGGATCCAAATTGGATTCCGTCAGTTCCCACACGTCACTTTAACCCACCCCCCATCGTGTCGGAGAAAACGACACGTCGATCCGATCCCTATTTGGGATTTGGACCCCCGGGTTGTGTGTTTTGACGCTTTATAATACTTGGGTGTTTTTAGATCCGTCCTTTGAATGCCCAACCCAATCCGGGGATCCAAATTGGATTCCGTCATTTCCCACACGTCACTTTAACCCACCTGGTCGTGTCGGAGAAAACGGCACGTCGATCCGATCTCTATTTGGGATTTTGGACCCCCGGTTGCGTGTTTTGACCATTTATATATGCTTGGCCGTGTTTTTAGATCGGTCTTTTGAATGCCCAACCCAATCCGGGGATCCAAATTGGATTCCATCAGTTTCTCACACGTCACTTTAACCCACCCGGTCGTGTCGGAGAGAACGGCACGTCGATCCGATCCCTATTTGAGATTTTGGACCCCCGGGTTGTGTGTTTTGACGCTTTATATATACTTGGGTGTTTTTAGATCCGTCCTTTGAATGCCCAACCCAATCCGGGGATCCAAATTGGATTCCGTCAGTTCCCACACACTTTAACCCACCCGTCGTGTCGGAGAAAACGGCACGTCGATCCGATCCCTATTTGGGATTTTGGACCCCCGGGTTGCGTGTTTTGACGCTTTATATATGTTTGGCCGTGTTTTTAGATCGGTCCTTTGAATGCCCAACCCAATCCGGAGATCCAAATTGGATTCCGTCAGTTCCCACACGTCACTTTAACCCACCCGGTCGTGTCGGAGAAAACGGCACGTCGATCCGATCCCTATTTGGATTTTGGACCCCCGGGTTGCGTGTTTTGACCATTTATATATGCTTGGCCGTGTTTTTAGATCGTCCTTTGAATGCCCAACCCAATCCGGGGATCCAAATTGGATTCCGTCAGTTTCTACACGTCACTTTAACCCACCCGGTCGTGTCGGAGAAAACGGCACGTCGATCCGATCCCTATTTGGGATTTTGGACCCTCGGGTTGCGTGTTTTGACCATTTATATATGCTCCGTTTTTTTAGATCGGTCCATTGAATGCCCAACCCAATCCGGGGATCCAATTGGATTCCGTCAGTTCCCACACGTCACTTCACCCACCCGGTCGTGTCGAGAAAATGGCACGTCGATCCGATCCCTATTTGGGATTTTGGACCCCCGGGTTGTGTGTTTTGACGCTTTATATATACTTGGGTGTTTTTAGATCCGTCCTTTGAATGCCCACCCAATCCGGGGATCCAAATGGATTCCGTCAGTTCCCACACGTCACTTTAACCCACCCGTCGTGTCGGAGAAAACGGCACGTCGATCCGATCCCTATTTGGGATTTTGGACCCCCGGGTTGTGTGTTTTGACGCTTTATATATACTTGGTGTGTTTTTAGATCCGTCCTTTGAATGCCCAACCCAATCCGGGGATCCAAATTGGATTCCGTCAGTTCCCACACGTCACTTAACCCCCCGGTCGTGTCGGAGAAAACGGCACGTCGATCCGATCCCTATTTGGGATTTTGGACCCCCGGGTTGTGTGTTTTGACGCTTTATATATACTTGGGTGTTTTTAGATCCGTCCTTTGAATGCCCACCCAATCCGGGGATCCAAATTGGATTCCGTCAGTTCCCACACGTCACTTTAACCCACCCGGTCGTGTCGGAGAAAACGGCACGTCGATCCGATCCCTATTTGGGATTTTGGACCCCCGGGTTGGTGTTTTGACGCTTTATATATACTTGGGTGTTTTTAGATCCGTCCTTTGAATGCCCAACCCAATCCGGGGATCCAAATTGGATTCCGTCAGTTCCCACGTCACTTTAACCCCCCGGTCGTGTCGGAGAAAACGGCACGTCGATCCGATCCCTATTTGGGATTTTGGACCCCCGGTTGTGTGTTTTGACGCTTTATATATACTGGGTGTTTTTAGATCCGTCCTTTGAATGCCCAACCCAATCCGGGGATCCAAATTGGATTCCGTCAGTTCCCACACGTCACTTTAACCCACCCGGTCCTGTTGGAGAAAACGGCACGTCGATCCGATCCCTATTTGGGATTTTGGACCCCCGGGTTGCGTGTTTTGACCATTTATATATGCTTGGCCGTGTTTTAGATCGGTCCTTTGAATGCCCAACCCAATCCGGGGATCCAAATTGGATTCCGTCATTTCTACACGTACTTAACCCCCCCTCGTGTCGGAGAGAACGGCACGTCGATCCGATCCCTATTTGGGATTTTGGACCCCCGGTTGTGTGTTTTGACGCTTTATATACTTGGGTGTTTTTAGATCCGTCCTTTGAATGCCCAACCCAATCCGGGGATCCAAATTGGATTCCGTCAGTCTACACGTCACTTTAACCCCACCCGGTCGTGTCGGAGAAAATGACGGCACGTCGATCCGATCCCTATTTGGGATTTTGGACCCCCGGGTTGTGTTTTGACGCTTTATATATACTTGGTGTTTTTAGATCCGTCCTTTGAATGCCCAACCCAATCCGGGGATCCAAATTGGATTCCGTCAGTTCCCACACGTCACTTTAACCCACCCGGTCGTGTCGTAGAAAACGGCACGTCGATCCGATCCCTATTTGGGATTTTGGACCCCCGGGTTGCGTGTTTTAACCATTTATATATGGTTGACCGTGTTTTTAGATCGTCGTTTGAATGCCCAACCCAATCCGGGGATCCAAATTGGATTCCGTCAGTTCTACATGTTACTTTAACCCACCCGGTCGTGTTGGACGCCCGGCCCAATCCTAAGTATATGAAATTAATACTAATACTGACCTGAGCTGCTGGCTGTGTGGGGCGTACTCCCTGTATTATGACATGAATGCTGAACCATATCGCTGAACTGCGTCTGTAGCTGTAGCCGCTGCGTCTCTATCTGTACCTGCTGCGCCTGTAGCTGAACCCGCTGCGTCTGTAGCTCTTCCCGCTGCGTCTGTAGCTCTGTACGTAGCTCCTCCCGAATGATGCCTTTAATGTCCTCTACACCGCTGACGGGCGGCGCAGAAGATGAACTCGCTTGTGCCGGAGAAGCGATCGAACTGGCATATGAGGACAACACTCGATGAGTATCCAGGTTGTCCCCAAAGCCATACACTCGACCCTTCCTCGGCACTCCCGCCTGGCCTCGACCCAACGTCCATCAAATCTGGCTGGGGAGTGCCCTCTGTGTAGCGCTCCGCCTTCGTCGGTCGTACGTCTCCTGTAAAATAATTTAAAATTAATTATTGAAATCAAATTACTTTATATCATAATTGAATCATAATTTAAAGCTTGACTTACAGCAATCGTGCGGGCACTCTCGGTAACATAGTCATCCGTCCCCTTTCGCTTATGAGTCCGGTCAAATAACTCGCGGAAAGTAGGGGCACGCTCCAGGTCGTGATGCTTAGAATTCAATAAAATTAGTTAGTCTCACCAATAATAATCCATATGTATATATGAATCGAACAATAAAATACTTACCAATTTTTGACTGTGGGTCGCATAAGATACGGATCCACTAGTATGCACATTCTTCTCCGGTTGAGTTGCTCTGTTGCGTATTGCCGCCTGTGACGCTGCTGCCATGGTCCAGCAGCCCAACGCGCGCAAAGGGACTCCCAGTAGTCCGTCCGCAACCAAACAAAGCCGTAATCCACCCAAGCCATAGGATCCCGGTTCCCTGTGGTCTTGATTGCCTTGTCCCGTGCCTCCCACATCGACTTTCTTAAATTAGTCTGGGCCGTAATATCCCAGACGCTCGAGCCGAGGGAGATCCTCGGGTCTCGTGAACGCGACCTCCGCTGTAAAGAAATAAAATTAATCACGTCTGCAATAAACCTAAATTAATAATAATTGAATAAATGACTTCAACTCTTCTAAAAATAAAAATACCGTAACATGTCAAATAATAAATCCCGACTGGCACCGGGAAGTCTCTCCCTGCATCCACTGGTCCTGGAATATGTGCGTGGATCAACGTCGTAATATAGCGGGAAGCAGGACTGGGATCTATCTTCCCCCTGCAATTCCACATTAATTTTCTACATGAAATGTATATCCTAAATAACAAATACAGTAACACTGAGATGATGAACTTTACCTGAGATCCAGCATGGTTGTCGTCCTGGTAGCTAAGGCCCCTCCTCAGCTGCTGGATGCTGGCTCTCCACCTTGTGAAAACAATTAGTACACTTTTATTGTATAAATTGCAAGAGACCAAACATACTAATCTATTGAAACATATGTTACCTGTGGTGAGAAGAAGACGAAGGTAGCGTGGACGGGGAGGCATTCCCTGCAAATTTCTACACATTAGAAATTATGAATTTCAAATAAACAACAATGTAGAAAATTACCTGCGTGGGACGACGGGCGTGGACGGGGAGGCATTCCCTGCAAAATTTCATACACATTAGAAATTATGAATTTCAAATAAACAACAATGTAAATTACCTGTCGCTGGGACGACGGGCGTGGACGGGGGAGGCTCCCTGCAAAATTTCATACACATTAGAAATTATGAATTTCAAAAAACAACAATGTAGAAATTACCTGCGCTGGGACGACGGGCGTGGACGGGGAGGCATTCCCTGCAAAATTTCATACACATTAGAAATTATGAATTTCAAATAAACAACAATGTAGAAAATTACCTGTCGCTGGGGACGAGGGCGTGGACGGGGAGGCATTCCCTGAAAAATTTCATACACATTAGAAATTATGAATTTCAAATAAACAACAATATAGAAATTTACCTGTCGCTGGGACGACGGGCGTGGACGGGGAGGCAGTCCCTGCAAAATTTCATACACATTAGAAATTATGAATTTCAAATAAACAACAATGTAGAAAATACCTGTCGCTGGGACGACGGGCGTGGACGGGGAGGCAGTCCCTGCAAAATTCATACACATTAGAAATTATGAATTTCAAATAAAAACAATATAGAAAATTACATGTCGCTGGGACGACGAGCGTGGACGGGGAGGCAGTCCCTGTAAAATTGTATGTACGTAGTTCTCGTGATCAATATAAAAATAAACTATGTTTTTTGTGTACATATGCATATACCTGTCGCGGACCTGGAGGAAGCGTGGACGCGGAGGCAGTCCCTCTGCCAACGGACGTGGCAACCCTCCGACTGCGTCCTCCACGTACCATATCTCTATTGACAAATAAAGATATAGCAAGTCATCAGCACTTATTTGAAGTAGCATTTATTATGAACATGTAATGAACAACAACACCAATTCTTACAAAATATGCAGTATATTATCTATATTCATCATCAGATGCTGAAGACATGTTTAATTCAGCATCATCTTCATCATCATCCTGGAATTATCCTCATCATCTTGGGAGTCTTCCTCCACATCAGACTCCACTCCGCTCAGCGACATTTGGGTCAACTTCTTCTGTTCGTTATCCTTATGTAAGGAAATTGTTTCATTTATATCATGAACATTGTACTGCGTAGAAGCTGCCAACTCTCGTGCGTCACTCCGATCTGATTGGAAAAAGTTGTCATTAACACCTTCGAGCTCATCATCAGTCGGGAGAAGCTCATACTCAGGGAATAGTCTTGATTTCACTCTACATGCAGCCCACAATCTATTAATTGAGGGATGTATAATTTGAATAATAAACTTGTTGGGCTTGTGCCGCCAGGATGAATGGCTCATATGTACTCAATTTGGACTTATGCTTCACATCAATTAATCCATATGTTGTGTCATGACGAATAGATGTCGGGTCAAACCAATGACACTTGAACAGAAATACATGTTGTCTTGTCCCAAAAATTGCAGTTCAATGACTTCTTCGAGAATGCCATAATAGTCAATTTCATTTTCATTATAGGCACTTCCCTTCACACATACGCCGCTGTTCATCGTAGACTTATTCCGTCCATAATCTCTCGTGTGAAATCTGTATCCATTCACAATGTAGCCGGATAGACACGTACAATCTTCGAGGGGCCAAAACTAATCTGTTGTACTCTAGAATCGGGAATGAAGCCTGTTCAACCTATTATGAGATAAATAGACAACATTGAATAAATGACTTCAACTCAGTCTGCATAAAAATAACACTTATGTTTCAAAATAATTAGACACATACTCGAGATCTTAACCAAGTAGGAAAAGACTTCTCCGTTCCTTTTCAACCTGCACGTCAGTTAGACGTGGATTCTGTCGCAATATGACCGAGTCAAACTCTCTGCAATGTAAATGTCACACAACGTTAGGTTCTGCAGTAATGCACGCAAATGATGACGAATAAGCGTGGAGAGCTTACTGAATGTAAGGGTCTAGTTCTTCGCAATTCATGAACACGTAGATCTCCGCAGCTACCAACTCTCTGTCTTGGAGTGCGCGAGTAGATGAAGATCCGAACGCCCGTCCGACACACTTGAATATAGAGAGTCGGTCTGACACCTCGGAATCTCCACCATCATCATTACGTGGAGGTTGAGTGCGTCGGGTTCGTATTTCCGTGTCAAAAGCATCGAACAGAAGTTCGATATCTCTCAATGAGGTACGCCTGAGTAATGGAGCCTCAACTTGTGCTTTGTTACGGACTTCATCTTAAGATCGTGCATGCACCTACGACAAATTCAAATGCATACATAAGTAATATAAAAGATCGTCGTAATGGCAAAAATTGAGATGTAGAAATATACCTCTCAAATGGATACATCCATCGAATTGTACTGGTCCTCCGACCCTTGCCTCATTGGTAAATGGATGATCAGGTGCTCCATTGAATCAAAGAATGCTGGAGGAAATATCTTCTCTAATTTACAGACTGTCTGAATTATATTTTGCTCTATATTTTGCAAGTCATGAATTTTGAGTTCTGATGCAGATAAAATCCTGAAGAATTGACAGCTCAGTCATTGCTCCCCATATTTGTTCGGCAAAAACTCACGAAAAGCAAGAGGCATCAGTCTTTGCATGAAAACATGGCAGTCATGACTCTTCATTCCGTATATTTTTCCCTCGTTGACATTTACACAACGCGCAATATTCGAGACATATCCATCTGGAAATCTCAATTGCTTAACCATTGCAACACTTCCTTAATCTGTCTGGCCCCAAGCACATATGCAGCTTTAGGTTGCACCACTTTCCTTGAACATGCTGTAGCTCTAGTTCTGGACGTTTGCAAAGTACTTTCAAATCGACCCGTGCCTTGACGTTATCCTTCGTTTTACCTTGACGTCCATAACTGTGTTGAACACATTATCAAAAACATTCTTCTCTATATGCATGACGTCTAGGTTATGACATATCAAAAGTGTTGACCAATAAGGCAATTCCAAAAAATGCTTTGCTTCACCCAATTGTGATCCTTCCCAAAGCCAGGGATTTGTCGGGTACTACCAGCCAGTTGTGTTACAGTCGGTAAGTTCTGGACCCGCCTCGCCATATTTCCACCAGACACCCGTTCCATATCTACCTCCTCCATCACAGTTGTATTTTAATAAAAGAATCCTTTTGCTTTCGGAAAGGATGGTCACTGGGTAGAAACCGCCGATGACAATCGAAAACAACAAGATTTTCCCCTAGATTTCAACACAATGATTTAGAATCCTCCATGCAATAAGGACATGCCAACCTCCATGTGTGATCCAGCCAGATAACATGCCGTAGGCTGGAAAGTCACTTATTGTCCACATTAATGCAGCCTTCAGATTGAAATTCTGTTTTCTGGATGCATCATAAGACTGCACACCATCTGACCATAACAATTTCATCTCATCAATCAACGGTCTGAGATATATGTCTATTCTTTCCTGGACTTTTTGGACCCGAAATCAGCAATGAAAGGAACAGATTCTCACGCTTCATGCACATGCCTGGCGGAAGGTTATACGGTGTTAAGAATACTGGCCAACATGAGTAAGATGCCACCGAGCCTCCGAAAGGATTGAAACCATCTGTGCATAACCCAAGCCGTACGTTGCGTGGATCCCTTGAGAAGTAAGGATGAGTACGGCTAAAATGAGCCCAAGCTTCACCATCGGCAGGATGACTATTTCACCTTCGTCGCGACGGACTCTTTCCGCATGCCATGTCATATGTCCAGCTGTCCTCGAGGACATGAACAATCGCTGCAATCTGGGTGTGATAGGAAAGTACCGCAGTGACTTATACGGAACATCCTTCTGCTTTGACTTGTCCCCTCTCTTGGGCTTGAACCTATCATGCTTACAAATACAGCATGATGTCTTATCTGCATCCTCTTTGTAGTACAGCATACAGTGATTCGGACATGCATCAATTTTCATAAAACCAAGCCCCAAATCATTCACCATCTTCTTCGTACGGTAAAAGTCAGCAGGTAACCTCTTGATTGAGGAAGCATGCTCTTGACCAGTAAGAGAAGTCGGTCAAAACAACTCTCGCTCATATGAAATTCAGATTTCAAATTCAATAGCTGCGACATGCAGACAACCGTGTATGCTTCACAACCATCCCATAATGACTCATCAGCATCTCGAAGTAACTGATAAAATCTCTGAGCTGTATCATTCGGCACTTCTTCATTTGTTTGATCTTCATGAATATTGAACTCCGGACCAGCAGCATCGACAACCATGTCTACGTACGTACTTGTGGAGGCAAAGTAATTAGCTGGGCAGACGATGAATATTCAACTCACCATGACACGACCATAACTCATAATGGCCAACAAATCCTCTCGTATACAGATGAGCTGCCATCCCATGTCGATATCCACTTTCTGTTCTTACAAGCCGAACAAGGACATCGAATGTTACCCATCGGATCGATGCTACTGAGGAATTACTCAATGCAAACTGAATAAAACTGTCAACTCCGTCTTTAAATCCTCGGTGACAACTCCATTCACCATTCCACGGTACATCCATGACCGATTCTCATAAGACATTTTCCTACACAGATAAATGTCATGTCACAAGTTAAAATCCAACAGACCCTCACATCGTTCGAGTAAGTCAAAATGAATAGGTAGGATATATTATTAAGATTATCACTTTTTACCCATCTGTGAATATTTGATCGCACTCAGATGACCATTTACTATGTTTTGTATTATTTTCTGAAAATTTCGGCAGCATCTCCTCACACTCTCCGATATACCAAAAAATTTTTATTGATTTAGATATTTTCTTAAACACTTATAATAAGTGGTTAAGAAAATATTCTAATCAATAAAGGTATATCAGAGAGGAGTGAGTAGACGCACCCGAAATTTTCAACAAATAATACAATCACATAATAAATGACCACCTAACTCCGATCAAACATTCACAGACTGTCCAAACGGGACAATTCAAGACTTTGAGTTAGATATACACGTTCTCATTATTGAAAATAAGACTCGTGCACATCAATCTCAAAGTCTTGAACAGGAATGTTCATTGACACGGGCTTAACACGCTCTCGTGGTGTGGCAGTGAAAAATTACTATACATGCATAGATCAAATTTAAAACCCAAATAAATATGAAAGAATATATAACAAATCATACATGTGAACAAGTGCATAATAAACCCAAATTCATACATACATGTACATGAATTACATATAAACATGTGCAATACTAAAGAAATACATTAAAATAAGATGTAATACTAATCATTAAACTGAAAGTGAACAATTAAACATAAAAGAAACTAATATCTAGAAGGAAGAGTTTGTACTATTTTTTTCCTAAATTGGGATGTGTAAATTAAGTTTATTTGATCTACTCCTCACTTAGTTGTTATGAGGAGTATCTATGTAATTAAACTTCCGCGTTATGACGATATGAATGATAAGTAAATATTACCTTTTGTGCCTGTTTTTCTGTCACTCCCGATAAATAGCCTTTTATTAGGACGTGACAAATTCTCCCTTCCTTTAGCCTCTCCTCCACATCCAGCAAGCCTCAGCAACGCATTAGGGTCGCCATGAAGAGGTTAGGGTGTATGTAAGCCTCTAGTGTTTCCAATTCCTACTACACTTTAATTCCTATTAAATTCTGAGTTTCCCTATTCTTCCCACCTTCCAAGCTTTCCACCTCCTAATTGGGTTAGTTGGGTTGCAAATTCGTACCTAGCCAATTGGGTAGGGTTAGGAGTCCAATTCCAACTCATATTAACTATTTTAATGATTTAATAGCTCTTTCATTTTAGGAAACATTAAAGATACGAATTTAGGGTATTTTTCTTTTATTCAACTTTTAAAAATACCTCTTTTGACCCCAATAACTTTTACATGATCATTTAGCAAAGCCCATTACTTCTTTTGTTTAATGAGTTTTAATTAATTAATTTTTTAATTTATTTATTTATTAAAATACCAGGTTGCTACAATGTAGTGATCTACATGAAGGGTCTGGCTTAATTAGGAGGGGGGAGGGGATGAGGGCATTTCTCCTATGGACAATGTTCATCTTCGGATGCCTTGAACTCTTCACTCCAATGAAATAAGATGGATGTTGGTTGCTTGTCCTTATGTTTATACTTGTGTTCATGATTAGTTTTTAGTGTACATGCATCCCCTTCAATTCATGGAAATGAGTGTCAGGGTTCTACTAGGGAAATGTTTAACATGAACTTTATATTTTTCAACATGGTTTATGGTCATGTACATGCAAAATTTAAATGTGAATGTTGACCTACATTACATCCTTTAAAGGAAACTTGTGTTCAAATGGGTAGGTGGGTTCTTCATTTTTTAGTAACTTCATATGGGGGAGAATGCTAACATTTGAGGTTGAACCAAAACCATGGATTCTATAGCACTTTAACAATAGCAGTTATTCATACTTTTTTAGCAATTTCATATTTTTTTAATAGTAGCGTAAAAGGAGCAACTCTATTCACTAGATAAAACTGATTACATAGCACATTATATGGAAGAAGACTCTTGCTACAAACAATTAAAAGAATTTACAAAGAATTCATAATATAAATATATATATATATATATTACAATTATATAATGTAAAAATCACACAATATGACATTATAAACATAATGTGAAAATATTTGACATTACAATAGTGCACACCAAAATTGGGAGGGGAGTGGGGCACTGTGGAGGTAGTAGTGGATATTCGCCGGGTCAAGAGGAGGAGCAGTGGAGGGGGAGGCGGTCGCCAGGCCAGGAGGGGGAGCAAGGGAGGGGGAGGGGGTAGCCAAGCTAGGAGGGGGAGCAGTGGAGGGGGAGGGGGTCACCGGGAAGGAGAGGAGCACTGTGAGAGGTGGAGGGGATCAGGGGTGGGTTGGGTTGCACAGGAAGGGGGGAGGGGGTGGCGGTGGGGGCGCAGAAGGGAGAGGGGTAGTGGCAGAGTGGGGGGGGGGGGTTGCACAGGAAGGGAGGGAGGGTGGTGGCTGGTGTGGGGTAGGGGGGAGCAGTAGTGGTGGGTTGGGTGGGGGTTGCATAGGAAGGGGGGGAGGCGCGTGGCGGTAGGGGCGCAGGAGGGGAGGTAGGTTGCGGAGTGGGGGGGGGGGCTTGCACAGGAAGGGGGGAGGGCGGTGGCGGTGGGGGCGCAGAAGGGAGAGGGGTAGTGGCAGGTTGGGGGGGGACTGGGACTGAGGGGGAGGGGGAGGGGGGGTGGGGAAGGGGGAGGGGGTCCCAGGGGTGGGGAAGGGGGGCTGGCCGGTTGGAGAAGGGAGGGGGAAGGGGGGGCGGCAGGGGAGGGGGGCTGGGACGCCGATGGCGAGGTGGGGGGTCGCCGTGGCGGGTTGTGGAAGGGAGGGGGGAGAGGGGCGCGAGGGTGTGTTACATACCGGCGGGGAGGGACTTCCGTGGCAAGAGACGGCGGCGGCGGCGGGGCCGGTCGGGGGCGGAGGGCCGGCGCGGCGCGGCAAGGCGGCGAGCGGCATAGCCGGTCGGGCGGAGGGCCGACGGCGGCGCGGCAGGCGGCGAGCGGCGAGCGGCGAGGGTCGCGGCGACGAGAGAGAGAGAGAGAGAGAGAGAGAGCGGGAGAGGGAAAGAGAGAGAGAGAGAGAGCGGGAAGGGAAAGAGGGGGGTTCCCGCGGACAAGGTATAGTAGATTTACCGACGGATATTCGACGAAATATGTCTGTCGGAATATCCGTCGGTATGTTTTCTTACCGACGGAAATTTTCGACGGAAATATTTCCGTCGGAACGACCGACGATATTCCGACTGACATATTGCCGTCGGAATATCCGACTGAATTACCGACGGAAATATCCGTCGGAAATTTCCGTGCGTAATCCCGCTTTTTCTTGTAGTGAACGTAGCAGGCGATGAAGACGACGGATCTGGAAGGGTGGCACAGAGGAAGGGGAATCCGATAGAGGCCACCATCAGGCATCCCGCCATCAAAAACTTCCCCGACTGAAGATCCTTCACAAGACAAAATGTAGGATGAAACTCAAAGGAAACGTGATTATCTTGAGCAAACTGGCGGATAGAGAGAAGGTTGCGGCTCATGGCAGAGACATGGAGGATGTTATTGAGGACAAGAGGACGGGAGAAGAAAGGTAACAATGCGTGCCCAAGGTTAGAGATACGCAAACCTGAGCCGTTGCCAATGTGCAACATATTAGTGCCAGTGTAGGCAGTGGGCACTGAGAGTTAGGTGTAGTCTGGAGTGACATGGTGCGTTGCGCCTGATCAGGTACCAAGCTGTTGAAGAGGGACGTGGTAGAAGACCATCTGAAGTAGAAACGATGCAGGGGGCGCCCGTGGAAGGAAGGAGGAGCAGAGTTCTGCTATTGCACTGGGGTGACTGGCGTGGTCCGCCAGTGAAGCGCGGATTGTAGCGCTCTGGACATTCATGGGCATAATGTTGCCAGTGAGGAAGCAGATTTGGCAGAAGGGACCACGAACGCGCCCACGACCACTTCCGCGCCCCTGCCAAATTTGCCCCCGCCACGACCACGGTGAGATCATCATCCAGCGTCGAAGGTTGGCCGCTGACAATCGAATTTGCGAGGGAAGGCTGGTTCATCTGAGGAGCGCTCACAGTGCTGCAGGAACTTTCATGGGCACAAGCATGGCTTGCAAGTCTTCAAGAGAACCTCACGTAGACGTTGTAATGGAGGGGATAAAGGAGTTTATAGGACGGCCCAAGACCAGAATGGACTTGCATTATGAGATCCTGTGGGCGAATAGGTTTGCCGATGATAGCGAGGGAGTCGGCAATCTATTTGATATTCTGCATGTAATCGGTGATGGAAGATGAACCGCGGCGGACGCCGTGAAGCTGAGTGCAGAGTTGAAGGATGCGTGCACCGGAGTGAGAAGCCAGGGCTTGGGCAATGGCGGTCCGGCAGCACATGACGTGGTGCACTCAGGAACAATAGCAAGCAACAGAGTCGGTCATGGAAGAGATCATCCAGAATCACGAGGGCGTCACGTCGTTGCCATGCATCGTGCACGGGGTGGGAAGGGAGACGCCGCGGTATTCACACACCTGTTCAAGGGGAACATGGTTCGGAGCCGTCGAGGATGCCCATGTAACCGTTGGCACGAGAGCAGCCTAAACTACCGACGCCATCGACATAGTTGTCGTAGGTGAGCTTGATGGTAAGGAGAGACATCGTGCTTGGGGAGGGCCTGGAGCAGGAGACGCTGTGGAGAAATCCACGGCAGCAAGGGAAGAAAACCAGTGGTGGCCTTGAGGTTCGAAGGTACTGTAGTGGGAGGGGATGGATCCACAGCATGTTATATGGCACGGAGGAGGCAGTGACGGACAGAGAGGATGCAGAAGGATCCATGATGGTAGCAGCAAGAAGCAAAGATTAAATGATCGGTGAAGAAGAGAAAACCGGGATCACAGAGCTATTAGGCAAGAAGCTCTGATACCATGATAGAGAAGCACGAATGAAAAATAGTACCGGACTAGAGAGAGAAACTGGTTGAGCTAGAGAGAGAAACTAGGTTGCACACTTTTCATGGGCAGCCTGTAGAATTATATATATATGAATAGATTACAGGTACAATGAAGAACTCTACATAATTACAACTCCTAAGGATTATCCATGCACTGGATTACATGAGTTTATGTAGCATAGATCTGCTTTGCATGGGACTTCGTAGAGTCTGTGGAAATGGATTTTATAACAGATCCATCAAGAATCTATTTTGAAATTTAATTTATCATGTTTCTCATGTTCTCATGGATGGATTTGCAATTCAAGTTCCATCGAGTGCTACTCGAGCGATGGCGATGAGAGATGAATCGACAATCACATAGCGCAGACGTGCCAGTCACCGAAGTGACATAAATATTCTGTCTCCGAGATCGGAGGGCTTAGCTATTTGCGCACTGTTTACTTCGTCAACGAAAGTGGAGATCGGGTCGGGACCAAGATCCCGCCGTTGCCTAAAACGTAACGACGTTAATTACATCTCTCTGAGAGAGAAAACCCTTGATTAATCGCCAGATTAGAAAGTCTCATGACCCAAAATGGAACATCCGATAAAGGGTGTGAGGTGCGTGTTTGAAGAGATGTCTATTAAAAAATATTGTGATCATTATCATCTTCATATGCATTGTGGAGTCTTTATCATTTGTTCATTTGATGTTGTCAATTAATGCCAATTAATTTCTCTGGTTTCATTTGAACATGATAGTTATATTACCGGTGATCGGCAGACTGCTGAGTCAAGTGAGTTGGCAGACCCTCGCTCAACCATTAGTCGGCAGACTGCTGAGTCAGGACATGACGAGTCGGCAGAACCCTGCTACACCAATGAGTCAGCAGACTCCTGAGTCAAACATGACTGAGTTGGCAGGGACAGAGGACTGAGTGGGTGGCAGTGTCCTGCTGACCAGTAGTCGGCAACGCTGCCAACTGAAAAAGCAGTTTTATCGACGGATATTCCGACGGAAATTTCCGTTGGAAAATCCATCGGAAATACCAATTTTCGATTGATTTCCGACCGATTTACGACGCAATAATTGAAATTTCGACTGATTTCCGACGAATTCTTTTCCGTCGGTAATATTCGACCAACTATTTTCCGACGGCCATTTCGACGACTTTCTGATGGAAGCTGTCAGAAGCTATTTTTCGACGGATTACCGACGGATTTCCGAGGGAAAGAGGCCGTCGAAAATGCCGCATTTCTGTGGTGTGCAGTGCTGCCAAATCACCTAGCCAGCATGGTTTTGAAGTCTTTTAATCAATATAACCTTGCAATCTCATAAGGATGCGCAGAGAAAATTCGGCAGCACCTCCCCTTACTCATAGCAAAGGGGAAGGCACGGTACTCGTCCACCATAATGGAGACGACACCAAAACGAGGTGTTAGCCGCATACGGCGCACCCAACACATGGTACCAATTCCGAGGCTTACCTATGAGGGAACCAATGAGTACCGAGACCGAAAGCAAGTTTCTCATAAACCAAGTCTTTGCCGACTCATCATATATGAGGTCTTCCGACTCACTGGTTCAATCCTCTTCACTGATTCAGTGAGTCAGCAGCCTGCTGAGTCCTTGCCGACTCACCAACCAGAAGCACTTAACAGTTTAAAACTCATGGGAAAAATTCGTCAGCATCTCCCCCGGGCTCATGGGGTGTGGGGGAGTTCACGGCATCCA
>JACBKR010003727.1:0-28896 GCA_014218235.1 Colocasia esculenta
CGATTTGAGGATTCTTGGGAGGTTTATTGCATTTTAAGGTAGGGATATTGCCCTTTAACTCTCCTGTGATGGAATGCCACGATTGTATGAGTGTCTTTTGGCATGAAATCGTGGTTTTAGGGAGGGTCTACCCATGTGAGGTTTTGGTGTGATACCGCCGATCCAAGTGATGGATCGATGTTTTCTGGTTTCTTGGTAGAGTATTGTGATGAGGGAAAGCATTTCTATGACGGACCGGAATATTTATGCCCATTAAGGCTCCATATCCAGATCCACCTCCCGCCAACGGACCGAAGTCTCGGAGGGATATCTCACACACGTGTCCAGGAAGAGTATAAAAGACAACTACACAATATAATCACAAGAAAGTTCACGTGCTTATATCTATTCACATATTTGTACAACTGTCCCATTACATTAATACATGTCTAATTAAAAAGTACAATAACCTGGGGCATACCCCGAGGGAGCACAAGCTCACACAGACACTAACTACAACTCAACTGCTGGTGGTACAAGTCTGCCACAACGTCATTACAAGCCAAACACACGGCAAGCCCTGAAAAGTACTGTAGGAAGTTGCATCAACAAGTCACAGGCTCAGTATAGGCTACCCAAAACAACACCGTAATCACGGACACCTCAACCCCAAAGGGTCTCACTGGTAGCACCAATAGCCAACCATTTAATGCTCACAACAAATGAATTTAAACTGTAATTAAATATAAACACATTAACTATTCACAACCTCAGAAAGTAAAAGGGAACAACATGACTAGCTCAATACCACTAGTCCGCTCAACAACAGTAATGCCTAGGCCTCAAGCCTCATAGGCAAACCATAATAAGAACTGGTCGCCCACACTTTAAGCCACACAGGCAAGTCACTGCCTAGGCTGCAAGCTTCATAGGCGAACCTCAATTTCGTGGGTAATAGGACAACCAACTAAGTGCTGGTCCGTTAAACCCCAAACCAAGATATATCAGAAGCTACGCACACAAGGTAACATGATCGGCTACAGCGGGCCAATCCACCACACACGAAAACCATATACGTAAGCATACTCGAGGAAGGGCAAAGCACATTGAGTGGAAGGTCACACCGCACGACCTCCACGAAACACAGTTCCACGTCAACACCAGAAAAGACTGGTGTACGACGTACCATCACAAACCATTACCCACACGGGGTACATGTACCTATTACCACAAGGTACCAGCACGGAAACTGCAAGTAAACCAGTGTCGTAACAAGGCTTACCATAGCGAGCTAAACCACATTTGGAGAGTCAATACTCACCAACCACAACCAAAATTGTGCCAAACACCAAAGCTACAACCACAGTCACCACTGTGCCAACACCAGGGCACACCTCGAACGAGTCAAACCTCGACTACGAGTCACAAACTCACGAACCACAACCAGTGGCAAAGCACGAGTCGGAAAGGAACGACGCCACCACACGGGAACAGACTACTGGCTGATCAGGCCAATATCCAACCTGGACAATACAACACAAGAACAACCTCTCAGTCTCGCAGTCACTAACGAAAGGTCCAACTGCCGCTCCACGAGAACAAGTCAAACAACTGTGGAGACCAACCAACACCACTCCTACAGACACACAACTGCAGGTCCATGCCTGGCACCTTTAGGATCTTTAGCCGGAGCATCCTAATGTGAGACACTGGAAAACAGGACTAGCTGGGGACCAGTGTCAACTACTGGTTTCCGTACCCCCAACTACGAGCATGCTACAAGCGACTGCACACCCACAAACACAAGCCGCTTCCCTACTGTCGTCTTTCCCTTAGCCGGACATACAACTCAAACACAGGAGTGACGATGTCCAGGAAGACTACGCAGACCTCGACGGTACCACATTGTACTGGATAAACCCCGAGCACAACAAACACACGTGCCTGGCTCACAAAGAATCTGGGGTACCTGACTAGAGAGGCATTCCAGAATAGGCGTCGGACCACCACACTCGGCTAGCACAAATCACGACACTTACATGTTCCATCTTTATTACAAACCACGGTACATATGTGAGGAATAGCTTGTTCTGGTCACTCGTGACCTACAAGCTAGCCTACATAAACACATATATGAACCATATTAATAATAACACTATAGCCTAACATCGGCCATCTCGTGACCTCCGTGGCAACACACACACCACTTAACACATGAATCAGTATAATATTCCTCGAAGGACAACAACAGACCAGGGCTAAGTCCACACATGACCTTCACTACCCAATCACCTCGAAGTAACTACACAAACTATATTATAATTATCATAACGATGACCGCTAGCCATGCATACACATGCATGACACACAAATCATGGAAACACCCCAATGTCACGGCTAGGTTCACACTGGAACCTCACTGCCCAATTACTACAACAAATCGTAAGAATTATATTAGGACAATGTGTGTGTCATATACACACCCAAACCACGTAAACTTCACACATATAGCACAAACGACACGCCAACCACGTAAAGTATGCTCATCTAGTGAGCACTGCGCTCTACGAGCACCATATGTGCCAGCGCACCACAAACCGGTGCCATGCACTACATTTAATAAATTATCGAATAAACGTATTTTAAAAACATGCATCAAAAGACTTCTCAGCTGAAGTCGCGACATGGGGATGTGTCACCTTCAGAACGCGACGCCCCGACCTGTCACAATAGAAACCCTATCACGACGGATCGGCCTGTCGCGACCTTGTCGCGACGGCAAGGTCTGTCGCCTTTACAGGCGCAAACCCTAATCCAGGAGGAACTCCACAGATTACCATTCCAGACCATTCAAACCACGATTAATTCACGTTTTACATGCTTTAATGGATACCCTAGCATTGTATCTATGGTTTATAAACTGAAAAACACATCAACCACACCATGCACATGATCCAAACATCAAAACAAGGTGGGTTCTCCCTACGTTTGCGAAGAACATGAACTCCAGGCATTTCCCCCGCTCCACGCGACAACCTCGCGGCGAGAACACGTCCCACGCAACTCCAGAACCTCGAACCGCCCGGAAAAACCCTGCAGCAGCCTCCCCCGGCCAAGCTGAGCTTCCTTTGCTCTGTTCGGCTGGGGTTCCTTAAAAATACACAGCGATTGGGATCGTGACGTGCATCCCCGTCGTGACCTGATCGCGACCTAGGTGACCGTCGCCTTCCCAAGGCCGACGTCAGCTGACTGCCCGGCGAGCGACACGCGGCAGCCATGCAAACGACGTCCGCCAAACAGCGATAACAGGAATGCGACCCCAAGGGCCGTCGCGTTCACAACGCGACGCATACCTCTGTCGTGTTCACAAGTAGAAAACCTATGAGCACTTTGGGCCCAACGGCCGGCCCACCAAGCCTCACAACGCGCGAACACCTGAAACACAAGCTAATGGACCATACATTGGCCACCAAACCCGCTAAACCTGGATCCACGGGGATCCGGAAAACGCGTGACGTTACATTATTATCACCTAAAAAGGAATATCGTCCTCGATATTCAAAACAAACCACAGTAAACCGAATTATCACCTAAAAATAAATAGGACCATATACAGAACAAATAGGATACACTTCCTTTGCATCTGCATCTTCCTTTCAAATCATCTGTGCTGACTGAAAAATTGATTCAATCTATTCATTTTTGCACTAGCTCTGCTTTCCCTTTTTCTTAATTTATTTCATAGCTGCACTGCCCGATTATTATATACCGTTCTTTCTTTTACCTTTCACCATAAGCAATTCTACCTTGCTGTGGCGCTTTATCTCCTTAGACTGAACCTGCTTCCACAATTTTTCGGCTGTGTTTGGAACATTTCTTTTGGGACCGCTTTACCTTTCTCGAACATCTTACACTGTAATACTCTTTCATGCCATAATTCTTCCAAATTCTTGAATTTTTTTTTTTCAGTGCCATTTTCCTTTTCTATTTATCATTACTTTTGTTATTATCTCATATCTCATCGACTTTACATTCACAACTGACACCTCTTCAAAGAAAACCAATCACCATCTTTGAATTTTCTGCCTTTTTCATATCATTCTGCTCATACTGCTTTAAGTCATCTTTAATTAAAAATCATAATAACCTTTGTTCCTTTATTCACTACACAAGACTTTATACTTTCTCCTTATTCAAGCAAACCTTGAACAATATTCACAGATTTTTAAATCTTTCTTGCTTCTGCTTCCGCTGCACTACTCTGATCACATTGAACACTTTTGTAAAATATTCCACAATTTCTGTCTCATTATTACTTTCAATTACTTTCTCTAGCTTCAACTGTATTCATTTCTAACTTTAACTGCTTCTCAAATCATCTTATTCAATTAATTCATGCTGAAAATACTTACTGCAATTTCTGACCTGCCAAACTGCTATTGACATGCTGTACTCTTGATATACCTTTCTTGCTTTACTGATATTCTCTCGCTAATCTCATAATTTTATTGCATAATCTTTTCAAATATTCTTTAATTAATTTGTTCCTGCTCCTGCATCAAACTCTGGAATATCTTAATAACAATCCATTTCTGCTGCATTGAATCATTTCTTTGCACCAATATGCAAACTCTAACTGACATTTCTTGACTCATCTGACCTTATTCACTTCATCATTTGCTAAATTCTTCCTTTCTCTGATCCATATCTCTTGTTTATATAAACTGCCAGTCATTTTGATCATAACATCTTTTCTGCAAAATACTTCTCTTATTTATTCTGCTGCATGACTAATCTTACTGTACCATTCATATCTTTCTTTAAAATACAGCAAAAACTCAAATTTAAATACCAATTTCGTTTAAATATATCAACTTGCTCTGCCTGCTTTTCTTATTCCATTAAATGCTCTTTTCTCAAATGTCATAAATATCACAACCTATCTTGCTATTTCTCTCAACTCAATATTTATTAACTGCTTCTTCATTAATGCATTTTTTTTCCATTCTATTTCATTTGCCTTGAACTCATTCCAATATACTTAACTTTAATTTTGATTTTCCTCAAACTGCTTATAGTTACTAACTTTCACTACTCTTAGCTTTAACACAACAATTTTTACTAACTCTTTCTGAAGAATTCCTCATAATCTGCCATAAATCATTGCTCTTCTTTGTACCATTACCTCTTTTAAAGCTGATCTGTCTTACTTAATCATGCCAAACTCTTCATAACGCTAATCACATTCTCATCCACACTGTTTCTTGATATCATCTGACTCAGATTTCTGATGCCACAATACCTCTGCTGAGGTTCTCAATTATATTTTGCACCTTTAATCATTTCTAACACACACACTGACATGTTCCTCATTACCTTGTTACCATATACTTGTCTCTGCTAACTCTGTATTTCATTATAACTTACTTATTGAATTTCATATCCAAACTTGTTAATCTTCTCAATTCATTTAACTACGAATCTTTAACAACCAAACTGATCTATCACAAACCAGCATGCTGATATAATCACATAGATTATTCCACCTCTAATCACATCGACTTTCAATAACTGCTAACAACTAAATTTCTCAACACAAAAACATGTTTTATAGAACAAAAACTCAGATAAATACTACCTTAACCAACACAATACCGCAGACTTACTACCAGCAGTGGACATTAATCCATGTATTGGGACATTGTACTCTCAATGTCTCTTCATATTCTAACTGGGCATTGCTCTGATACCAACTGTGACGGACCGGAATATTTATGCCCATTAAGGCTCCATATCCAGATCTGCCTCCCGCGAACGGACCGAAGTCTCGCAAGAGATATCTCACACACGTGTCCAAGAAGAGTATAAAAGACAACTACATAGTATAAATCACAAGAAAGTACATGTGCTTATATCTATTCACATATTTGTACAACTGTCCATTACATTAATACATATCTAATTAAAAAGTACAACTACCTGGGGCATACCCCGAGGGAGCACAAGCTCACATAGACACTAACTACAACTCAACTGCTGGTGGTACAAGTCTGCCACAACGTCCTTGCAAGCCAAACACACGCGCAAGCCCTGAAAAGAACTATAGGGAAGTGAGCCTCAATAAGTCACAGGCTCAGTAGGGGCTACCCAAAAGAACACCGTAATCACGGACACCTCAACCCCAAAGGGTCTCACTGGCAGTACCAATAGTCAAACCATTTCATGCTCACAACACATGAATTAAAACTGCAATTAAATATAAACACATTAACTATTCACAACCTCAGAAAGTAAAAGGGAACAGCAGGACTAGCTCAACACCACTAGTCTGCTCAACAACAGTAATGCCTAGGCCTCAAACCTCACAGGCAAACCATAATAAGAACTGGTCGCCCACGCTTTAAGCCACATAGGCAAGTCACTGCCTAGGCTGCAAGCTTCACAGGCGAACCTCAATTTCGTGGGTAATAGGACAGCCAACTAAGTGCTGGTCCATTAAACCCAAACCACGATATATCAGAAGCTACGCACACCAGGTAACATGATCGGCTACAGCGGGCCAATCCACCACACACGAAAACCATATACGTAAGCTTACTCAAGGAAAGGTAAAGCACATTGAGTGGAAGGTCACACCGCACGACCTCCACGAAACACAGCTCCACGTCAACACCAGAAAAGACTGGTGTACGACGTACCATCATAAACCATTACCCACACGGGGTACAGGTACCTATTACCACAAGGTACCAGCAAGGAAACCGCAAGTAAACCAGTGCCATAACAAGGCTTACCATAGCGAGCTAAACCACATTTGGAGAGTCAACACTCACCAACCACAACCAAAACTGTGCCACCACTCGGGCACACCAGAAGCTACAACTGCAGTCACACCGTGCCAACACCAGGGCACACCTTGAATGAGTCAAACCTCGACTACGAGTCACAAACTCACGAACCACAACCAGTGGCAAAGCACGAGTCAGAAAGGAACGACGCCACCACACAGGAATGGACTACTGGCTGATCAGGCCAATATCCAACCCGGACAACACAACACAAGAACAACCTCTCAGTCTCGCAGTCACGGACGAAAGTCCAACTGTCGCTTCACGAGAACAAGTCAAACAACTATGGAGACCAACCAACAGCACTCCCGCAGACACACAATTGCAGGTCCATGCCTGGACCTTTAGGGTCTCTGGCTGGAGCACCCTAAAGTGAGACACTGGAAAATAGGACCAGCTGGGGACCAGTGTCGACTACTGGTGTCCGTACCCCTAACTATGAGAGCGCTACAAGCGACTGCACACCCACAAACACAAGCCGCTGCCCTACTGTCATCTTTCCCTCAGCCGGACGTACAACTCAAACACAGGAGTGAGGGTGTCTAGAAAGACAACATAGACCTCGACGGTACCACATTGTACCGGACAAACCCCGAGCACAACAACACACGTGCCTGGCTCACAAAGAACCTGGGGTATCCGACTACAGAGATATTCCGGAATAGGCGCCGGACCACACACTCGGCTAGCACAAATCACGACACTTACATGTTCCATCTTTATTACAAACCACGGTACATATGTGAGGAATAGCTTGTTCTGGTCACTTGTGACCTACAAGCTAGCCTACATAAACACATATATGAACCATATTAATAATAACACTATAGCCTAACATCGGCCACCTCGTGACCCCCGTGGCAACACACACACCACTTAACACATGAATCAGTATAATATTCTTCGAAGGACAACAACAGACCAGGGCTAAGTCCACACATGACCTTCACTGCCCAATCACCTCGAAGTAACTACACAAACTATATTACAATAATCATAACGATGACCGCTAGCCATGTATACACATGCATGACACACAAATCATGGAAACACCACAATGCAACGGCTAGGTTCACACCGGAACCTCACTGCCCAATTACTACAACAAATCATAAGAATTACATTACGACAATGCGTGTGCCATATACACACCTAAAGCACGTAAACTTCACACATATAGCACAAACGACACGCCAACCACGTAAAGTATGCTCATCTAGTGAGCACAGTGCTCTACGAGCACCACATGTGCCAGCACACCACAAACCGGTGCCATGCACTACATTTAATAAATCATCAAATAAACGTATTTTAAAAATGCATCAAAAGACTTCTCGGCTGAGGTCGCAACATGGGATGATGTGCACCTTCAGAACGTGACGCCCCGACCTGTCACAATAAGAACCCTATTGCGATGGATCGGCCTGTCGCGACCTTGTCGCGACGGCAAGGTCTGTCACCTTTACAGGCGCAAACCCTAATCCGGGAGGAACTCCACGGATTACCATTCCAGACCATTCAAACCACGATTAATTCGCATTTTACAGGCTTTAATGGATACTCTAGCATGGTATCTATGGTTTATAAACTAAAAAACACATCAACCACACCATGCACACGATCCAAACATCGAAACAAGGTGGGTTCTCCCTACCTTTGCGAAGAACACGAACTCCAGGTGTTTCCCCTGCTCCACGCGACAACCTCGCGGCGAGAACACGCCCCATGCAACTCTAGAACCTCGAACCACCCGGAAAAACACCGCAGCAGCCTCCCCCGGCCGAGCTGAGCTTCCTCTGCTCTGTTCGGCTGGGGTTCCTTAAAAACGCACAGCGGTTGGGATCGCGATGTGCATCCCCGTCGAGACCTAGGTGACCGTTGCCTTCCCAAGGCCGACGTCAGTTGACTGCCCGGCGAGCGACACGCGGCAGCCATGTAGACGACGTCCGCCAAACAACGGTAATAGGAACGCGACCCCAGGGTCGTCGTGTTCACAACGCGATGCATACCCTGTCGCGTTCACAAGTAGAAAACCTATGATCACTTTGGGTCCAACGGCCAGCCCTCCAAGCCTCACAACGCATGCGAACACCTGAAACACAAGCTAACGGACCACACATTGGCCACCAAACCCGCTAAACCTAGATCCATGGGGATCCGGAAAACGCGCGATGTTACAATTTCCCTTCATCCGACCGCCAGTTTTTGAGCTATATAGCCCTTGGGATCGGCCTGGGGCCGTTTCAGCTACTGGAAGCTGAAGAACTTGACGTCAACATCGGTTGACATCAAGCTCTTCACGGAGGAACTCGACGGAATCATACCTTGCCGTCGACTTGAGGTAAACGGCCAGCATGTGGCCGTCTAGTTTTTGTAGATGGCCAAGGTGTTGTCGTCTACCCCTTGTTGACAGCAATCGATGCTGTCGTCTATTTCCTGGTTGACGGAAATAGATGTTGCCGTCAACCACAGGTAGGTCCCAGCAGGTTGAGCTCCTTTTTCACGATGTAAGGCGTCGACACGCAGTGTCCGCCTGTTGGCACGATGTGTCGGACATTAAACCGTCTTCGTCTGTGCTTATGTTGTGTTCTTCCGTGCTTGTGTTGTGTTTTCCCCAGACGTTGAGGTGAAGGCTTCGTTTGGATGACTGACGTTGAGCTATTCTACTGGTGAGCCTGGCTTCGAGTGTGACTCCGACCAGTGCATGCCCTTTGTGGTGGTTACGAACTAGTTTCTGTGGGGCCTCTTCTCCACGTTCGAGTTCGGCAAGAGGAAAATCGATCGAGGACCATACGCGAGGCAGAGCATTTGAGAGTGTGAACACGTGGCTATGGTCGGAGGACTCTGTGGTGTCGAGGCGCGAAGCCATAGACGCTAGCTAGTCCTACCTTGTGTGTGTGTGTGTGTGCTTGTTGTTGTGAGCCTGCGAGGTTCCAGTTTCTCAGCGCACTCTTGCGAGGAGTTGCGTACTACGCCACCGATTTCTATGTTGTGCAGTGTGTTTAATTACTGTTACTTTACTTTCCGCACTGTTAGTAGTACTGTTACCAGTGGGGGTGAGTGTCTCTACTGGTCTCTTCTTGAGACTCACTCCCTTCCCTTCAGGTGGTTCGTCGTCGGCCGAGTGTAGAGGAGCCTAGTCACTCCGGTGTTGGTCCCGCATAGCTGTTGTGAGTGGTACTTAGTTTTTTTGTGCTCACTGTACAATTTACTTATTTTGTTATCGCTCTGAGTTGTACTAATCTGGAATATTATATAATGAAATGTTTAAATTTCATGGTGTGTACATTTTCTTATATATTCTCCTCAGACGTTCTCTTCTTACCCTTTCGGGCTTTGGCTCGTAGGTGGCGGGTCAGGATTCGGGTTACTGGTTGGTAACTGGTAATTCGGATCTTGGGTCGTTACACTCAACCTCCACATAATGATGATGGTGGAGATTCTAATGTGTCTGATAGACTCTCTATATTCAAGTGTCCTGGACGAGCGTTCGAATATTCTTCTAGTCGCGCACTTGAAGACAGAGAGTTGGTAGCTGCAGAGATCTACATCTTCATGACTTGCGCAGAACTAGACCCTTACATTGAGTAAGCCCTCAACGCTAATGTCTTTATGTATGTACCTCATTTGTTTGCAAATCGCAGAACTTAGAGGTTGTGTTGCATTTTCATTGCAGAGAGTTTGACTCAATCATATTGCAACGGAATCCACGTCTGGCTGACGTGCAGGTTGAAAAGGAACGGGAGAAGTCTTTTGCTACTTGGTTAAGATATTGAGTAACTGTCTAAATATTTTGATGCATAAGTGTTATGTTCTTAGGCATAAGTTGTTCATAGTTGTCATTGTCTATCCCTTTTTTTTTACATAGGTTGAACAAGGCTTTATTACTGATTCAAGAGTACAAGAGATCAGTTATGGCACTCGAAGATTGTACGTGTCTATCCAGGCTACATTGTGAATGGATACTGATTTTACACGAGAGATTATGGATGGAATAAGTCTACGATGAACATCGGTGTATGTGTGAAGTGAAGAGCCTACAATGAAAATGAAGTAGACTATTATGACTTTCTCGAAGAAGTCATTGAACTGTAATTTTTGGGACAAGGCAACCATGTATTTCTCTTCAAGTGTCATTGGCTCAATCCAACCTCTATTTGTAATGACACAACATATGGGATCGTTGATGTCAAACATAAGTCCAAGTTGAGTACGTATTAGCCATTCATTCTGGCGGCGCATGCCTAACAAGTTTATTTTCGAACTATTCATCTCTCAAATTGAGAGATTGGTGGGCTACTTGTAGAGTGAAAACAAGGCTATTCCCTGAGTGTGAGCTTCTTCCGACTGATATAGAGCTCGAAGATGTTAATGACAATTTTTTCCAATCAGACCGGAGTGATGCACGAGAGTTGGCTCCTTCTACACAGTTCAGTGTAGATGATATAAATGAACCAATTTGCTTATATAAGGATAAAAAAGAGAAAGAAGTTGACCCAAATGCCCTTGAAGATCATGTTGTTGAGTGGGAGGTGGGGTCTGATGAGGAAGAAGAGTGGACCGATGATGAGGACGTAGAGGATGAGGAAGATGGCACTGAATTAGACATATCTTCAGCATCTGATGATGAATATAGATAATATTACAAATTTTTGTAAGAACTGATGTTGTTGCTAATTATATGTTATTAAATAGCTACTTCAAATTGAGTGCTGATGACATATTATATCTTTTTGTTCTTATAGAGATATGGTACGTGGAGGACATAGTGGGAGGGGGTCCACCTCATCCGGTGCACCCTCTACTTTTGTAGGCCGAGGGTCTACGCCGATAAGTATATATGTACTCAACTCAATTATTTTAGTTTACTATGTATATTAACTTTATATTTTCTAACGTGCATATAATTTTGTAGGGTCCGCCTCCCCCGCTACGTCGATTGTCCCGGCGACAGGTATATATATATGTACCCAAACACAAAACTCTATATATTACTGTTCATATTAACTTTATATTTTCTAACATGCGTATAATTTTGCAGGGTCCACCTCCTGCCCAGTAGCGTCACCTGTCCCATCCCATCAACAATAGGTACATGCATGTTTCCATACTTTAGTATGTTTCTTGTCTTCCAATTTTTTTAATAATAGTGTACTTACTTTTTACAACAGAGGTAGAACGCCATCATCTAGCGGCGGAGGAGGTGGCTCAGCCTGCTGGACGCTAGCCATCCTGGATTTCTGGGTAAACTTAATCACTTCAAACTTATTGTATTTCTTATTTAGTTATATGGTTCATGTAGAAAATTATTATGCAATTGCAGGGGGAAGATAGATCCAGGATCTGCCTCCCACTATATTACATCGTTGCTGCATGCACATGTTCCAGGACCAGTCGACTCATTGAAAGAGTTCCCCCTGTCCGTCCGGGATTTGTTATTTGACATGTTCATGGTATTATTATTTTTTACTCATTTGAAGTCATTTTTTTAGTTACTATCTCTCTCTGTTAGTGCACTAACTTGAGTAATTTAATTTCTAAATAGCGGAGGTACATGTTCATGAGAGAGGAGGATCTTCCTCGAGCACGAGCTGTCTGGGAGTCTACTGCCCAGACTAATTTCAGAAAGTCACTGTGGGAGGCCCGGGACAAGGCGGTGAAGATTGCAGGCAACTAGGATCCGACGACTTGGATGGATTATAGTCCGGTGTGGATGAGGAGGGACTATTGGGAGTCCCTTTGTCATTGTTGGGCTACTGGACCATGGCAGGAGGGGTCACAGGCGGCTAAACACAATCAGGCAGCTTATCCGAAAAAGAATGTGCATACTAGTGGGTCAGTGTCTTATGCGACCCACAACAAGAAATTGGTAAGTATATTAACTTTCAATTGCTTAATACATTAATTATTATTGTGAAACTAACTACTTTTGTTGAATTGTAAGCGTCACGAGCTCGAGCGTGCCCCTACATTTCGCGAGTTATTTGATCGGACTCATAAGTGGAAGGGGACAGATGACTATGTCAGTGAGAGTGCTCGCACGATTTTCGTAAGTCAAAAATATAATTATTTTATTCAATTTGTATATTAAAAAAATATTTAATAAATAATACATTTTTAATTTGTTCTGCAGAAGACCTATGACAGGACGATGCTAGGGTCGACGTAGCGGGAGGGCTGAGGAAGGGCCGAGTGTACTGCTTTGGGGCAGCCTGGATACTACTACAGTGTTGTCCACATATGCGAGTTTATTCGCTTCTCCGACCTACGTGAGTTCGTCTACTGCAACGCCCGACAGTGGTGGAGACAACATCAGAACCCTTATCCGGAAAGAGCTGTCACAGCAAGTGCCGCTGCACCTTGGCGCCATGGTCGAGCAGTTGGTGGCTGCCATCCGAGGAGCAGGCCCCGCAGGTCAGTATTACTTTTAATTTCATAGTGTTTGAATGAAATGAAACCACTAATCTCAACGGTTAAAACAAATAAACCGCTAATCTAAAAAAACCTAAATGTAAAGGGTTAGATCGACATGCCATTCACTCCGATACAACTGAGTGGGTGAGAGTGACGTGTGGGAACTGACGGAATCCTAATCGGATTCTCAGTTTGGGTTTGGCGCTCAAACCACTAATTTTAAAAAAACCCAAATGAAAAGGATTAGAACACGCAACCTGGGGGTCCAAAATCTGAAATAGGGATCCGATTAGCGTGCCGTTCACTCCGACACGACCGGGCGGGTGAGAGTGACATGTGGAAACTGACAGAATCCTAATCGGATTACCGGTTTGGGTTCGGCGCTCAAACCACTAATCTTAAAAAACCCAAATGAACAGGAACAGAACACGCAACTTGGGGGTCAAAAATCTGAAATAGGCATCCGATCGGCGTGATGTTCACTCCGACATGACCGGGTGGGTGAGAGTGACATGTGGGAACTAACAGAATCCTAATCAGATTCCCAGTTTGGGTTCGGCACTCAAACCACTAATCATAAAAAAACTCAAATGAAAAAGATCAGAACATGCAACCTGGGGGTCCAAAATTTGAAATATGGATCCGATCGGCATGTCGTTCACTCCGACACGACCGGGTGAGTGAGAGTGATGTGTGGGAACTCACAAGATCCTAATCGGAATCCCGGTTTGGGTTCGGCACTCAAATCACTAATCCTAAAAAATCCCAAATGAAAATGATCAGAACATGCAACCTGGGGGTCCAAAATCTGAAATAGGGATCCGATCGGCATGTCGTTCATTCTGACACGACGGGTGGATGAGAGTGACATGTGGGAACTGACGGAATCCTAATTGGATTTTTGGTTTGGGTTCGGCACTCAAATCACTAATCTTAAAAAACCCAAATGAAAAGGATCAGAACACGCAACCCAGGGGTCCAAAATCTGAAATAGGATCTGATAGGCGTGCCGTTCACTCCAACATGAACGGGTGGGTGAGAGTGACGTATGAGAACTGACGGAATCCTAATCGGATTCTCAGTTTGGGTTTGGCGCTCAAACCACTAATTAAAAAAAACCCAAATGAAAAGGATTAGAACACGCAACCTGGGGGTCCAAAATCTGAAATAGGATCCGATTAGCGTGTCGTTCACTCCGACACGACCGGACGGATGAGAGTGACATGTGGAACTGACAGAATCCTAATCGGATTATCGGGTTTAGTTCGGCGCTCAAACCACTAATCTTAAAAAAAACCAAATGAAAAGGAACAGAACAGGCAACTTGGAGGTCCAAAATCTGAAATAGGCATCCGATCGGCGTGATGTTCACTCCGACATGACCGGGTGGGTGAGAGTGACGTGTGGGAACTAACGAAATCCTAATCGGATTCCCGGTTTGGGTTCGGCACTCAAACCACTAATCCTAAAAAAACGCAAATGAAAAAGATCATAACAAGCAACCTGGGAGTCCAAAATTTGAAATATGGATCCGATCGGCATGCCGTTCACTCCGACACAACCGAGTGGGTGAGAGTGACGTGTGGGAACTCACAAGATCCTAATCGGAATCCCGGTTTGGGTTCGTCACTCAAATCACTAATCCTAAAAAATCCCAAATGAAAAGGATCAGAACATGCAACTTGGGGGTCCAAAATCTGAAATAGGGATCCGATCGGCATGTCGTTCATTCCGACATGACCGGGTGGATGAGAGTGACATGTGAGAACTGACGGAATCCTAATTGGATTTTTGGTTTGGGTTCGGCACTCAAACCACTAATCTTAAAAAACTCAAATGAAAAAGATCAGAACACGCAACCCAGGGGTCCAAAATCTGAAATAGGGATCTGATAGGCGTGCCGTTCACTCCAACATGACCGGGTGGGTGAGAGTGACGTATGAGAACTGACGGAATCCTAATCGGATTCTCAGTTTGGGTTCGGCGCACAAACCACTAATCTTAAAAAACTCAAATGAAAAGGATCAGAACACGGAACTTAGGGGTCCAAAATCTGAAATAGGGATCCGATCGGCGTGTTGTTCACTCCAACATTACCGGGTGGGTGAGAGTGACGTATGAGAACTGACGGGATCTGAATCAGATTCCCGATTTGAGTTCAGCACTGAAACCACTAATCTTAAAAAACTCAAACGAAATGGATCAGAACACACAACCCGGGGGTCCAAAATCTAAAATAGGGATCCGATCGGCGTGTCGTTTGCTCCGACATGACTGGGGTTTAAGAGTGATGTGGTGGGAACTGATGGAATCCTAATCGGACCACTAATATTAAAAAAACCCAAATGAAAAGGATAGAGCACGCAACTTGGGGGTTCAAAATATGAAATAGGGATCCGATCAGCGTGCCATTCATTCCGACACGACCGGATGGGTGTGAGTGGCGTGTGGGAACTCGCGGATTTCTAATCGGATTCCGAGTTTGGGTTCGTCGCTCAAACCACTAATCTTAAGAAAACCCAAATGAAAAGGATCAGAACACTTAACTCGGCAGTCCAAAATCTAATTAAAATAATGATTCGATCGGTGTGTTGTTCACTCTGACACGACCGGGTGGGTGAGAGTGACGTGTGGAACTGACAGAATTCTAATCGAATTCCTGGTTTGGGTTCGGCGCTCAAACCACTAATTTTAAAAAAACTAAAATGAAAAGGATCAGAACACGCAACCTAGGGGTCCAAAATATGAAATAGGGATCCGATTGGTGTGCCGTTTGCTCCGACACGATCGGGTGGGTGAGAGTGACGTGTGAAAACTGACGAAATCCTAATCGGATTCCCAATTTTAGTTCGTCGCTCAAACTATTAATCTTAAAAAAACCAAATGAAAAGGGTTGGAACACGCAAGTCGGGAATCCAAAATCTGAAATAGGGTTCTGATTGGCGTGCCCTTCGCTCCGATATAACCGAGTGGGTGAGAGTGACGTGTGAAAATTGGCAGAGTCCTAATCGGATTCTCAGTTTTGGTTTGACACTCAAACCACTAATCATAAAAACAATCAAGTGTAAAAGTTCAAAAATATTTTCTAATTAAACTATGTAAATTTTCATATATTTTGAATTTAAATTTTGAAAAATAATGTGTGTGTATTATTTTTATTTATGTGTCTAATGTTTATTTTTATAATATAGGATTCTCCAGCACATGACGATCATGAGGCGGGGAGAGAGGACGATCCAGCAGATCTTTCTTGATTTTTTATTTGTTATTATTGTGGATGTTCCATATTTGTTGTGATTGATGATTTTATGTTAATTGTTATTTATTGTGGATGTTTCTATGAATATTATTTTTAGCAGGTTTTTCAATTTATCGTTGTTATTTAATTATATTTTTAAAAAACAACAGAAAGATTATTTTCGACGGATTTTCTGACAGAATGTTTCCGTCGGAAAAACGTCGACAAACATAATTTTCGACGGAAAGTATCTGTCGGGAAAACCATTGGACTTTCCGATGGATATTTTCCGTCAGAAGCTTCCTACTTCGGACGCTCTTGTCTGTCAGCCAAAGTGTCAAAAGTTCTGCAGATTTTCTAACCGAGTACTTTGTCGGAATTTACCGACGAATTGTTTCGTCGGTAAATTGGTCGGAAGATTTATTTTCTGACGGTTTTTTCCGACGATTATTTCTGTCAGAAATATCGACTGATTTACCGACGGATTTTGTGGTCGTCGGTAATTTTTGACGCTTTTTTTCTGACGGTTGTTTTCGATGGTCAATCACCGAAAAGTGGTCGGATATTTTTTTTTCCAATAGATTTTCGATGGATTTCCGATGGAAGGTTGCCGTTGTAAATACCGCTTTTTCTTGTTGTGATTTCATATTGATCTGAACTAACAACTTTGAATTGTTTTGCAACTTTATTTTCTTGAATGTTTCAATTTCTTAAATTTTTTTCCAACCTTTTTCTATCCTTGTTGTTAATTTACAGAAAAATCATATTCATTAGTGGAACCTGTTCAATAGAAAGACATTTAGTATTTATACATGTTTATAATACCATGTCAAATTAGAACTTGTCATATTCTACACAAAATTTGGAAAAACATTCACCTTGGTGGCCATATTCCACGATGGGAACATTGGTTAGTTGAAGTGAAGAGCATTGTTTGAGTTCATGCGTATTGGAGGCATATATATAAGAAGTTCAAAAAATGCTTATTGCAAGATGATTGTTATAATAAAGTCATTATGAATTGCAAGAAAACAATCTCATTGGCTGAGAGGATCTAATAATATCTTTCTGCACTTGACAAGAGCTAACAAAATTATTTTCTTACAATTCACATTAACTTTCTTACAAAATTAATCTCATAGTATATATTTTTCGAGATATTCAGCGAGTGTGTAGATCATCTGACATTGTTTGGTTTAAGTTTGGATGACTCGGTGGTAGAACTAACTCAGGTGGAGTTTGGTAAAAATTATTTAAAATTTCTTTTAATTCATCATCTAATCTCTAGATCTGAAATTTAAAAAGCACTTAAACATATTAAGACTTGAAAAATGAGTTTTTTCTGATAACTAACTTAAATAACATCTAAAGAGAATGAGAAGTTGCTAGTGACTATAGATGGCTTTTGGTTGTGGCAAGGGTCAACAGTTGGTGATCGACAGCCTACAAATGATTGACGATCAGCGATTGACAGTTGATGATCCAATGATCCACTTGACTGGTGATTGGAGATCGACGCGACTGGCGACCAGTGGCATTGGAAGCATGCAGTTAGTGGCCAGCGCTTGGCGACTAGCAACCCATGATCGGCTCTGGCAGTCGACGGGCAATGCACGACGTAGGCAACATGCAATTGACAGTCGATAGTTGACGCCCTACAACAACCCCCCCGGTCCCCCCCGCGTGCGCCTAGCAACCAATGCCCGATACTCGACAGCCGTTGCCGATGACTAGCAACAGTGTTGGCGGTCGACAGCTGATGACCGAGAGTGGCAACCGATGAACGATAGGGGCCTATCAGATCAGTAAAAGTTGCCACAACATCACATGTCTGAAAAAAAATGACAAATCCTTCACTTTTTTTTAAGAGAATAAAAAAGTTCATTAGGACATAAATTTAGATGTTTTACCAAACAGTCTAAATGGTCACATATCTGACCACTTCAAACAATAGGCATCAATTAAGAGTTTCAATTGTCTGACCTCAAGCGACACTATTGTCGGGCGTTGAGCTCCGGTGTCAAGTGGCGCGACTACCCTACGGCGGACGAAGTTACCATTGAGCACTGGGCATCAGCCGTTCGACGCCACCAACCATCAAGTCGTTGCAAATCATTGGCCATCGGCGCTTCCACCGGACTCGAGCATTGCTCCCAAGCATCATGCATATGCCGTTAGTCACCACCGACCATCGATGTTGTTGATTATTATTGACTGCTGGTGTTATTGTTGGCGTCGAGTGTCAGGCGCTGGCTATTGGGTGTCGAGCGCTGGCAGTTGAACACTGGGGCTGGCCATTAGGTGCCACTGACCATCAGTGCCACTGTCAATCAACTACGACCGCTCACGCAACAATAGCCACCGAGCGTTGGCGCTGAGCGTTGGGCACCATTTTCTATTGTCAACCATCGTTGCCCACTCGTTTACTGAACGTCATGTTCGGTTCACGCAACTACGCTAGTGTTCTAGACTACAACGGACCGTTGCCAGCCACTGAGCACTGATCGCCATCTGCCAACTTCCTACTGCAGACTATCCGTCGCCAATGTTGCTAGCTACCGGTTGCGTCAGCTAATGGTCGTGTGTCGCCGGTCATCAATCATCATTGTTGATCACTGTTGTTGACCACTAGTGGTCAATTGATCATCAGTCCATGGATCGCATCGACACAATCCTACCCCTTGCCGCAACCAAATGTTGTCTTCAATCACTTGGTGCATCCCATTCTCTTCACATGTTATTTAAATTAGTTATCAAAAAAATCTTTTTTCAATCTTAATATGATTAAATACTTTTTAAATTTCAGATTTAAAAATTAGATGATGAATTAGATTTAGATATTTTAAATAAATGTTATCAATACCACTTAATCCGACTTAGATCATTTGAGTGAGCAAAACCAGACTTGTTGCAGCATTTCAAGTGTGGAGTGATACTTGTATAGTTCTGATGTGATTTAATTATTCAATTCTTTAAATATGCAGAAGAACAACACATGATATATCAACCCTCCAGTTCTCTCCCCCCCTTTTTTCATTTAACTATTTTCCTTCCTGTCCCTCATCCACCTCTGTATGTTTAACTGCCCTCTTTGATGTTTGCCGCGGTTTTCCTTCTTATACCCTCGATATTATATCTACTACTAATGTTGTTTGTCTATTAATTGCTCCTCTTATTTTAGGCTCGTCTGCTGTAGATATTTATGCTGATCTCTCAAGCCTCGATTGGTGATGCTCCCTCCATCTGCTCATTCCATCTTTCCCCAGTGTTGGATGTTGGAGATGTTGACTCTGGTCGTGTATAGGGGTTCATCCTGTTACAGAAATAATGGCCATCAAATGCAAAAACGGAAGAGAAAAATCTCTCCTCCCGATCCAGAAACGGATTAAGATCTTTGCGGCGGTACATGTTTTGGGACAGAGGGAATGTGGAGAAGTCCCCTATAAATTGATGGTGTTGCCATCTAAGAAAGTAGAACGCGATCCTCACATCACCAGAGTCCCAAAGCAGTCCTTTCCTCGTTTCCATAGTGGTATCAGAGCGAGAAAGATCCCTACTGCGCCGCACTCTTGTGAGCCCTTGCCGATCGCATGCTTCCGCCACCGTGCTCTGCCGCTCGCCGACACTCGCCTGTGTGTCAGCTCCGCCTTGTCTGCACACCACCCCACCATGCTACTTACTTTCTCGTCATCGCGCCTGCACGGTCCTCGATGTTGTTCACTCGGCGCCGTCGTCATCTGTGGTTGCCCCCGGCATCATTTCGCCCCCAGTTGGGTCCGCCGCGCTCCTGCACACTTCACGTGCCGCCAGTGCGCCATCTTTGTTCGCTGTGTGGGCTGCCCTGCACGTTCGCCTGTTGACGACCGCACCGCCCTTCGGCTTGCCCCCGTACGCGCACTGCTGCTGCTGCTGCCGTCTCTGTTGCACTACTGCTACTTACGCGTACCTGCCGCCGTCGGGCTGATCTTCCTACGTCCGATCGCCGCCGCTGCTACTGCTCGCGCCTGCTCGCCAGTGCGCCGACCCCCGTCACCGTTCGCCCCGGCCTCATCCGCCTCCGCCACAGCAGCGCGTCACTCGACCGCCGTCGCGTGTTGCTGCCGCGCACCGCCGTGTTGCTCACCGGTGCGCCACCCCGCCGTTTGATCGCTTCGGCCCCAGCGCGTCACCCGCCGCGAGCCCGCGCGTCGTCCCGTCGCAAGCCTGCTCGCCGCTCCGCCGCGACGCTCCGACTGCCTCTTCGGCGTGGGGAAAATCCCCAAAATCCTTCTTCGTTATTCTGCAAACGAGGTAGGTCTCTTTAATTTTTTTTATATAAAAGCCTGCATCGGTTAGACAAAAGGCTGACCATGTGAGACAAATGGTCATTTAAAACGAGATAGTGCAGATTACAGTTTTACCTATATTTGAAAACTAAATTACATATATATTCTCATAATCTGTCTCATTTTAGATAGATAAACTACAGTCCGTATGTATCTTTTTAGATAGATAAACTTCAGTGCATAATGCACCTGGTTGTTTTCATTTACTATTTTTATTCACATGTCATAATTGCATGAATTAGTGCACTCTGCTATTTTATCCAATATTTGAAAAAAAATATTGTATATCTATCCTTTTATCACCATACCTGCAAACGAGAAAATATTGCACATACATCCTACCTGAATATTGCTAAGAATCTGCTAAAACTTTACACTGTTAATATATATAAATATAAATATATATATATTTATATATATATTTGTGTAAATATCCATATTGCATGAGCATTGATAGTTAAAATGTATTGTTTAATCTTTGCTATATTCTTGCTGTAATAGTAAAACACTAGTAAATTAAATGGGTTATTTTACTTGTAAAATCTATGTATGTGATAATTGTTTAGTTTAAATTTGGTATACATATATTTATTCACAAACTAAACAAGATAGAACAAATTTGTGAAACCTTACACAAAAAAATATGTTCAAATTAATCAAGATGAACATTAAATTTATTTTTACAATAATGTTCATGGTTGTATTGCAATAATAACCAAATCAATTTATTCATTTCTTAGAAGTTATCTAGTCCTAATGGCCAGTAAGCTCATTGCTGTGGAATTGGCAAAACTTGACAAGTTAAATGGAACCAATTATGACATGTGGCACCGAAAAATAAGATATGGACTTATTCATGACAACATTGAGTATGTCATCGATACCGTTGTTCTGGTACTTAACGATAATTCCACCGATGTGGAAAGGAAGAAGAGGGAACAATGGTTATCATGATAAAAGGCTAGAACTTTCATGCTCATGTTCATGGAGGATACCTTGATAAAATTCTTTGAATCTTATAAGTCATACAATGAACTATGGGAAGCTATCAAGGAGAAGTATGACACCAAGACTGAGGTGAATACTCAACTCCTATTACATCGTTACAACACATGTAAGATGCAAGATGATAGCGTGATTGAGCATGTAAATAAAATGATTGTCATGGCTAAGGACCAATCAACGGCTGGAACTGAAATTCCAGAAAAGATGCAAGTAGCAACTATATTGAATAGTTTGCCAGCTTCTCTTGACATAGCAGCCACAACATTGAGAATGAGTGGTTCCACTTTAACTGCCTCAGACTTGCCAGCTAGATTAGCAATTGAGCAAGACATATTGGCTAGGAGAAATGGACTAGAAGCGAATCTGGAAGAGGCCAATGCTGCACACCGGAAGCCCATTGCCCAAAATCTCCCTCATGGACCGCAGAAGCCGCAATTCAAGAAAAAATTCCAAAACAAAGGGAAAAAGGTTCCTCCTGGTGCTTGCTATAACTGTGGGAAATATGGTCACTTTAAGGCCAATTGTCCCAATAAGAAAGAGAATAAGGTTGGAAACAATCACCCGGGAAATGGAGGAACTGGAAAGAGAGAATTTATCGGCGTCATAGAATGCACGCGGCTCTGACTGATTCAAATGAATGGTGGGTCGATTCTGGGGCAACTCGACACATTGCAAAGACCAAGAAAGGGTTGGTGTCAATGAAGAAACTTAACGCTGGAGAACAAAGAGTGTACATGGGAAATAACACCTATCTGGATGTGGAAGGTGTTGGAACTTATAGGTTGGATCTTGGGGATAACATTATGGTCCTCAAAGAGGTGTTTTATGCACCTAAAATCCGGCGGAACTTGATCTATGTACCAACGTTAATGAAGAACGGCCATGAAGTGAGATTCTATAATCAGAAAGTGTCAATAGGGAAAGATAAGAAAGTACTTGCTATGGGGAAGTTTATCCCTGAGCATGATCTGTTCTGTATCCCTGTAATGACAATGAGAATAATAATATGGAAGTTTCTGGTATTCTTTCTGTGCTTTGTCTGAATGTGATCTATGGCATTTTAGATTGGGTCATCCAAGCAAATCTAAATGGAAAAAATGATAAAAATGGAATTGCTACTGAGTTTAACAAAGGTGGAATTATCGCCTTTTGAACATTGTTTAGTCGAAAAAATGACTAAGAAATCTTTCTCGGTAGGGCATAGATCACAAGAATTGTTAGAGTTGGTTCACTCGAATATTTGTGGCCCTCTAAGTACAAAGTCATACAATAACAAGGAATATTTCATAACTTTCATAGATGATTATTCCAAGTTTGCCTATGTCTACTTGATTTCTGCAAAGTCAGAGGCATTTGATTGTTTTAAGAAATATAGAATGGAAGTGGAAAGAGGACTTGGAAGAAATATTAAGGTGTTAAAGACTGATAGAGGTGGGGAATATAACTAAAGGGAATTTGAGTTGTATTGTCAAGAACATGGAATCAAAAGACATGTACCAATGCCTTATACGCTGCAACAGAATGGTGTGGCAGAAAGAAAGAATAGAACCCTGATGAATGCGGTTAGATGTATGCTATCACATTCGGGTCTCCCTAAGAATTTGTGGGGAGAGGCATTGCTTATGGCTAATCATGTCTTGAATAGAATTCCCACTAAGTCCGTGGAGAGTACACCTTATGTTATGGAATGAAAAGAAACCACACTTAAGTTATCTCAGGAAGTGGGGGCGATAGCCCATGTTCTCATTCCAAGTCAACTTAGAGATAAGTTGGAACCAAAAACTTTGAAGTGCAGATTCATAGGATATTGTGAGAAATCATTTGGATATAGATTTTTCCATAAGGAAAAAGGGATCGTTGAATATAGGGATGCAACATTTCTAGAGAATCTAGAGGAAGAGGAATCTCTTGAAAATGAGAAAGAACCTCTGGTTGTAATAATGGTGATTATTATTACAATGATATCCATAGGAATGATCCTAGAATTGAGGAAGAACCTCAACTAGAAATGGAAAATGAAAAAATTCATATAAATGAAGCACAACCTATATACCTGTAGTTGACAACAAAAGAGCTAGAACTCCACCAGTATGGATGGATGATTATATTTGTACTCATGTGAGCCTTCATGTCTGTCAGTGGACATAAATGAGGAAAATCATATAGATCCCGTGAATTGATGCAATGAAATCGCAGGAATCTGATTTATGGCTGGAGGCCATGAGGAAGAAATGAACTCTATGAAAAGTAATGGAGTGTGGGAACTATGTGATTTGCCTAAGATAGAAAGGCCATTGGGTGCAAATGGATATTCAAGAAGAAACTTGTGTTGATGGGTCGATTGATAGATTTAAGGCCCAATTAGTTGCTAAAGGTTATAATCAGAAGGCAGGTATAGACTATCAGGAAACCTATTCTCCAGTAGCAAAGTTTGCATCAATAAGAATTATCTTGCTATTGTCGCGCATCTTGACCTGGAGTTATACCAGATGGATGTCAAGACTGCATTCCTCAACGGTGAGTTGAATGAGGATATATATGCAACAGCCTGAAGGATTTTAGAAGGAAGGCCAAGAGGAAAGGGTATGCAAGTTAAAGAAATCAATATATGGGTTGAACAATCTTCTAGACAATGGTATCTCAAATTCCACAAGACAATTATTCAACTTGGGTTTGTTGCATATGTTGGATAATTGTGTGTATGTCATGAAAAGTGGGAGCATGTATATTATATTATCTTTATATGTGGATGTTATTTTGCTCGCTGGAAATGACATAGATGTTGAATAAAATCAAATCTGAACTAGTGGAAGTTTGAGATGAAGACATGGGTGAGGCATCCTATGTTCTTGGTGTACAAATCCCGAGGGATAGAAAGTCTAGAATGTTGAGTATAACCAAGAAAAATATTTACGGTATGTAATTAAGAGATTCGGAATGCATAACTGCAATCCAGCACCTACACTATTGGTTTATGGAAAACGGTTGGGAAAAGAGCGTTGTCCTAGAGAGGGACAAGGTCCGCTCAAGGTGCCATATGCTGAAGCAGTTGGAAGCCTAATGTATGCAATGATGAGTACGAGACCAGACTTAGCATATCCATGAGTTGGTAAGTCGGTATCAAGCTAATCCTGGTCCAGCACATTGGGAAGCTGTAAAAAGGATTATGAAATATCTGAAAGGAACTTTACACCACAAATTATTTATCAAGCTGATATGCTTGAGGTATTTGGCTATTCAGATGCAGACTTTGGAGGAGACAAAGATGACGGAAAGTCCACGTCTAGACACTTGTTCATCTTTGGTGGTGTAGCTGTTTCTTGGGGTAGCAAGAAACAAGGTTGTGTTGCAAGATACACACAGGAAGCTGAGTATGTAGATTACAACATGGCTACTACTCATGCCGTCTGGATAAGACAATTTTTGATAGATTTAGATCTAAATTTGGCAGAAGGACCAATTGAGACCTATTGTGATAATCAGGCAGCAATTAGCTTGATTAATAGTGGAGCAAATAGCTCTCGAGGAAAACATATAGAATACAATATCTCTACATTCGAGATATTGTGCAGAAAGGGGAAGTGAAAATATCATATATTCCCACTAGTGATATGATTGCCGATCCTTTGACAAAAGGTATTCCGGGGGAAATTTCATTAAGCATGTTGGCTTAATGGGGCTCAGGAATATATGAGCTAAAGAATGTTTTTCATGGATAATGAAAATAATGATACATCTCATAAATAGTGGGAGTATCGGAATAAATGTTTATACTTCACACAGATAGTGGGAGTATAGTGATTTGTTTGCCAGTGGGAGATGTTAGAACGTTTCGAACGTTACAGAAATAATGGCCATCAAATGCAGAAACGGAAGAGGAAATCTCTCCTCCAGATCTAGAAATGGATCAAGATCTTTGGGGCGGTTACATGTTTTGGGACGGAGGTAATGTGGGAGAAGTCCCTATAAATTGATGGGTGTTCCCATCGAAGAAAGTAGAACGCGATCCTCACATCGCCGGAGTCCCAAAGTAGTCCCTTACCTTGTTTCCACACATCACACACTCTTTTGGGTGTTTGTCATCCAAGCAACTTAAGAAGTTTCTGCACATGTGGGTTGCAACATTCTCCCTTTGAATTAATGGACTTTTGTCTTGGCTTAGGTACTTCTACTCTCGAACATCAACTGGTGCTGCCAGGACTTGTCTATCTTCTTCGAATTTGAGTATTCCTATTATCAGCAAGTTTATTTTTCTTGTTTTGCTTTTGCTAGATACAACTTTAGGTCATTAGGCATCCTTCTATATAGTTGGTGTCGCTACAGCCTCCATGCCTCTGTAGGGCATGGGCTACATTTATGCCCATCATGTTTTACTTCAGTTGTTGTTGTACACATGTTCCTCCTTCTAATATAATACAAATTTCTATTTTCAGGTTAAAAAAGTGATATATATATTAACTATATGGAAATGTTCATATAGTCTGAAAAAATAATGTCATACTTACAGTCCTTGTGTATCCAAGGAACGGTCTATGGGTAACCCCTTATACACACCAACTTATGAAGTGATCAATGATTCAAATCTTATTTGGAGAAGGCCTAGATATGAAGAATTTTATAGATAATATAATAGACTAGTTTCCAATTAAAATGAAATTAATGTCCCGCAAAGTTATCGAGACACAAACAAGAGAAGAAGCTGTAGTAAAAAAAGGTTAAAAATTTGCAGGGAGGACATGGCCTTCAAATAAAGGTGATGCCGAAATTGACCGATCATTCCGGCCACGTTCTGTGTAACGTCGTGCGTTTTTCGGATCCTCGTGGATCTTGTGTTTAGTGGTTGTGATGGCTATCGTGAGGCCAATGTGGTTTGTGTGAGGTACGTGTGCGTGTTTCAAGGGCTTATTGGGCCGGTAGTCCGGGTCTGCATCGCACCCCACCCCAGTGTCCTCAGCCTGTCATCGCGACAGGGAGGAGTGTCGTGTTTTGAACGCGACAGAGGTGGCCGTCGCGTTCTGGTGACCGCCTTGGGGCATTGATCGTCTGCATGTGCGCCACGTGTAGCGTGCAGAGCGGCAGGCAAGAAGGCAACGCTTAGGTCTGTCGCTACCAGGTCGCGACACAACGATACGTTGCGTTCCCAACCGCTGGGTGTTTTTAAGAAACCCCAGCTGGACAGAACTGCAGCGAGTTCTGCTCGGCCAGGGGAAGGGGAGCTGCGGCGATTTTCGCAGGAATTCGCGATTTTGGCGTGATCGTGCCATGGGAAGCTAACGTGGAGCGAGTGAAACGCTGAGGGAGCATCATATTGCGTGTTCTTCGCGAGGTAGGGTGACTCTTCTGTTTCCGGGGCGAGAATCGCGTGGAATGCAGGGTTTGATCAGTTTAATGCTTCCTACACGATAGATATCATGCCTAGGAACCCATTAAAGCATGAAAAGACCAATTAAGGTGGTTTGCATGGGGTACGTTGGTAATCCGTGGAGGGGATCCCGGATTAGGTTTTCATTTGTTAAGGTGACGGATCCCTCTGTCGCGATCAGGTGGCGAGGGGCCGACCCGTCGCGTTAAGTTTGTGAACGCGACCTGTTTGTATGTCGCGTTAATGTGTTGAAGGCGACCTATCGGGCTGTCGCTATCTGAAGGCGACGCAAGACTCTGTCGCGACTTCAGCCGAGAGGTCTATGCATGCATGACTTATGCGATTGGATTATCCGAATATCGTTATATAATGTTTTACCGATAACGAGCTGTGCATTGGCACTTGTGGCACTCTGAGAGTGCATGGTTCTAGAAGGTAGCACTTCGGTTGTGTAGCTAGCTGGTTCTTTGCGTAGTTGCGTGGTGTTCATGCAACAGTGTTGTGTTCATGTGTTGTGGACAGTTGTTACTCGAGGTTTACGTGACGTTTCACATGGTTTGTGTGTGATGTGCACGTGGTTCGTGTGCGTGGCAAGTAGTACGACGCCTACCGTGGTTACCTCTCTAGTTGGGTGCCCAAGGTTCTTATGAGTCAGGCTGTTAGCTCGGGGCTCTGTCCCGGTACTTGTGCTATACCGTCGAGGTCTGTGTCGTCTATCCTGAACACCCTCACTCCTTTGTTTGAGTTGTATGTCCGGCTGAGGGAAAGACGACAGTGGGACAGTGACTCTTGAGTTTGTTTTTAGTCACTTGTAGCGCGCTCTTAGTTGGGGTACGGACACCGGTAGTCGACACTGTCCCTAGCTAGTCCTTTCCAGTGCCTCACTCTAGAGTGCTCCGGCCAGAGACCCTAGAGGTGCCAGGCATGGGCCTGCGGTGTGTGTCCGCAGGAGTGGTGTTTAGTTGGTCTCCACAGTTGTTTGACTTTTCCATGTGGAGCGGCAGCTGGACCTTTCGTCCGTGGCTGCGAGACTAGAGGTTAGACCTGTGTTAGTTTGTCCGAGTCAGTCACTGGTGTCGCGAACCAGTTCACGTGGCTCATGTGTGGCGATCTCTACTATAGCTCGTACACCTGTTTGGGTTTACCGTTTATTTATTACAGTTGCTTTACGTAGTCGGCAACGGTGAGTACATTTACAGCTTTAATATCCTGCTTAGTTGTTTTATAAATTGCTAGAGTAGTTTACTGCTTCGTACCTGTGTTTTGGTTTGCTCGTGTTGGGGGAGTTCCCTACTGAGCTAGTGACTAGAGAGGCTCACCCCTACCCCCCACAGGTGAGGCGAGGAGGACGTTTCGTCGTCCAGTTCTAGTTCGGAGTCGCGTCACAGCGGTGTTGGGCCAGCACCTCCAGTAGTGTAGTTCTTTTCTCAGTTGTACTAGTTTACCTCGGGGTATGCCCCAGGCTCCTGTACTTTCTTGTACTTTTGTTGAAATTTGGCTATGTAATCTTGTGCATTATATATGAGTTGGTGAATCATATATGTGATTAGGTGTGTTCCTTTGTGTTTTCACGGACGTGTGTATGATATCCCTTGCGAGGCTTCGGCCCGTTTGCAGGAGGCGGACTCGAATCAAGTTCGTTAGTGGTTTAACGAGCTTGATCGAGGCATTCCGCACAGTTGGTATCAGAGCGAGGTCCGTGTAAATATAAAGGAACTTGGAAAT